>JAVSBS010014633.1:21315-35738 GCA_033124195.1 Coracias cyanogaster | reverse complement strand
CTGCCATGGCAGGGACACCTCCCACTAGACCAGGTTGCTCAAGGCCCCATCCAGCCTGGCCTTGAACACCTCCAGGGGTGGAGCATCCACAGGCCCCTCGGGCAACCTGTTCCAGTGCCTCACCACCCAACATCTTTTCTATGACACAGGAAGATCCACAGGGCTATACATAACTATACATAATAACACAATAAATAACTATGTAGAGCAGGATAGGAATCCTTACAAATCCTTTGTGACCGTTGTTCAACCTGGCATTCAGCCGAGTCCTAACTAAAATACTACTTTTAACGCTGTGCATCACAATTACATTTAATGTAAGAAATTCTCCAGTCTTTGGGCACCTTCTAGATTTTAAGCCAATGAGATTCCAGTCCTCAGCACCTTGATTCACAGCTCTTAAAAATCTACTGTGTTGGCTGTCATCACATACCTGCATTTAGAAGACAGGTCACTGCTGCAAACAAGGACATTTATTTTCAGATTTTGATGATGACAACTTCTTAGCAAAAGCAAAAATACTTGTATGTATGGACTCTTACTACATACATGTATTTATCATTTATAAAGCAACTACTTGTAGTAAGATTGCTGTCAAAGATCTGAATTTTAAAAAAAAGGAATACAACTATAGTATACAGTAAAACTTCAGTAGTATTTTTAAGATTCACACATTTATCTATTTGTTCAGGCTTTTTATTTATATGCATTAACTTATTTAAAACCAGAACAGGCTGTTTTTCATAATCAGAATTAAACCAATTACAGTGAAGCGAATACAGAACAAATGGGATTTCTGAGGCAAATCAAAGTAAATAAACTCCAAATGAAATGTTTGAGTTGTAGACTGTAGTGGGATTTGGACGTTCTGTATTATGATTATACTAAAACTGTGACAGTAACTTTACCCTGCTCCTAAGCACATTTAAGTACTTCATGTGATCAGATGATACCATGTGCTGTGGAAGGTTCAGAGTCTAGGACTGCGTGTCGTCCACCACAGACAACTAGGCACATCTGCCAGCTTGGAAAAGTACGCTAAAACCCTAAACCACCGATGGGGCCGTTGCCTTCTCTTCACAACTGGCTTTAAGAGTGCAGAAGAATTTTAAAGAGAGCAAAGCATCTCAGAAAACTTGGTCAGAGCTAGTGGAGACCCTCCCAGCTGTCAGCAAGAAGGAGAAACGCCCTGCTGGGTAGCGTCCCTCACAGCTGCTTTAACATGCTTTTAGAGCCAGGCCCTAGATCATTCAAATGATTGGCAAAGAATCTGTGTTGCTCTCATAACCCCCCTGTGCATTAATGCTTAGGGAACATCATCTCCTTTTAAACAGCTGACAACCAGCCTCAGTGTAAATACCAAGATTCTAAAACTCTTAAGTGTGCCAAGCCCCTTCCCAAGTCAAATTTTATGCACCCTTTCATCAAGCGAGGCACTTGGGGCTAAACACCATAAGAAGGTACAACCAAAATATAATCTCAGAATGCTCCAAGTTGCACAGAAGATGAATTGAGATACAATAACTTTTAATCCTTCATTTCAGAGCCCCAGATGTAGTAACTACATCTAAAATGGAAAAAAGAGACTTAGTGTTACATATGTACTCCCAAAGAACAGCATATGCATATGTAAATTGCCGCACATCCCCCCCCCCTTGTTAGATATACTCATTTATATGTTCTAATCTCTATTTAAAAACATTTAAATTGACCCTTTGTGCTTTTCGAATAAAATGATAAAGGGAAGAAAAAAGCAGCTGTGGGAAAAAAAAAGAAAGAAACACTGCAAGGTCAAATAAAGTATTAATGATAATTTCTCATCTGACCTGACAATATCTTTATCCTAAACATCTCACCACCACAGCTTTTCAAGTGCGGGTCATCAACAGATGGCAGTGAAACAGTGCCCAGTCAGGCAGCCCTGACTCACTGTCCAGCTGCTGCACAGGCTTAAGTCGTTGTAATATCTTTATTTTTTCACTTAAAACTGTTGCTATAGCTTCATGGTAATTGCTGGTGGGAATAGAAGTCACGCTTTCATTGCAACTGAAACCAAGCCTTTTTATTTGGCCTCGTACTGCTCGGATATGATAGAAGCTTGCTGCTTCTCTAGTTTTCATAAAAGTATGTGTGATGGGGAACCTTGATTTTAGTGCACCTCATGGTCTACCAAGACAAGCTGCTTGTTTCTGTATTGTCATAGACCTCCACCACTTACGTTACAATTATAATAAAATCTGTTCTTCTGGAGATGCATGACAGAAATGTATGTAAATCCATTAAATGGGAGCTTCTGGATATTAGTCCAAGTCCTAAATATTGGCAGAATTTGTACTTGAATAAAGCCCATAGGCTGCAAAATTCATGGTTTACAAAGATGTCTGCCCAAATCACACCCCATTTTCCCTGCCGATAACAGGCAGAATGAACCAGGGAGGGGCCATAACCTCTCCTAACCATCCTTTTCCGTGCATGGGCATCCCTTGCACTGTGCCGCAGCCACCAGTTTCACCTGGAGCCCAAGTGTCCCTCTCAAAGCCCCAGCACAAGTGCCAACAGCAGCAAGGAGGTGACGGACCTACCCCAGCTCCCTATGGGCCAACTCTTCCACAGCTGCTGCTCTACAGGCCCCAGGCCTTAAGGAAGACTTCTCTGGAGCACCCCCTGGAGTACCAGAGGGACTTAAGTGACAGTCATGCTTCAGGAGTGCCTGAGGGACACTAAGGCCATGGTTTGAACCAGGCCTTTTCCACTTCAAAGCGTGACCTCCTCACCTAAGCTGCCTCGCCACTGCACTGGCATCAGCTCTGCCTTTGAAGCCGGAAGTGGCTGACAAGCGTGATGGGGTGAAGCTGGCTGGTTGTACCCCTTGTTGGTGAGCCTGGCCCCTAATATCATCATATCCTACTGTAAAGACTCAGTTCAAAATATGAAAGATAAAAACCCTTTCTAAAAGTTAATGTTTCTACGGTGATGTAAAATCCATAGGGGCACGCTTCTCTCCAGAGAAGTATTTGTTAGATGTTGCCTCCTCTAACAGTTTAAAGCCTCTTTCTATATATTTATGGACTAGATGACCTTTAGAGGTCCCTTCCAACCCAATACATTCTATGATATCTACACATTATTAATAAAATAGTACTCTCACTCCACATTTACACACATCTGGGAGGTGCTCTTCTCAGAGCATTATGTAGTGCACTGCTGGGGTCTCAGATACTTCAGTGATGAGGTTAAGGCAGGAATCTCTACCCATGAAGTGTTTGACCAGATTGCTAGGGGAATCTGAAAGGACACTATGATGGAGAAACATATGCCCGTGTATGATGCCTATACGCAAACCCCCAGGTTCGTGCATTGAGGACCAGGGTGCTAAAAAATAAAATCTCCAACTGATGCCGTTCATCAGATGAAGCCCTGGTGCAAGTGCAATTACACCAGAAAAATGTGAATCATTCCCAGTACAGCTGTCCTTGCTTGCCGAAGGTGTCCACGCGTTAGAACGTGCCTTTGCACGCACAGCCGTGTCACACCATGTGCTGTCACACAGGTGCCGTCCTGCGTGTCCCCAGCAGACAAAGCACTTCTAACCCCAGACACGTCCTTCACCCCCTCTGCAGGGGAGTTCATTCCAGTTGGTACTACCAACGGGTAATGAAATACAGCACCACAAACAAAGCAACCACAACCCCCCTGTGGTTTACAATTACACGGCCGTGCTGATCCCACCGCGATCCCTCCCTTCCCGTCCTGCTCAGTCCCAGGTTCTGCTTCCTCTCTCCGCATGAGAACGCGTGCTCCAGCATGGGTAACACCCTGTCCTGCTGCTGGCAGTCTCCCCAGCAAGGATGTTTCCCATACTTCCTCTTCCAAGATTTCCTAAGCTCACAAGAAGCAGGATACACTCTACTGGAAGTAGTTCTCAGGAATAAAAGTTTTAACCAACAACCTAAAAACCAGTTCAAAATTAGCAACCATAGCCTGTAGTAAGCAGACGGGAATTTGTCTGAATTAAATCTACTTGCGATCTTGGTTTTTTTCTTCTTGTTAAGTGTGCACCTAAGATCATGACATTCTTTACCAAGGTATGGCAGTGAAGCATGCACCTGATTAGGTGAAAAAATTTGTGTATAGTATTCCAGCAAAACTCCCGGCATGAAAACAACGCTATAGGACCTCCTACATCACTTGGCCCATAACAGTAAAATATCCTCCTACCACTAGAACAAGCAATGCCAGTAGGATACAACTCTGCTACTTATTTCTAAACCACAGGTTTCTGCTAACACAGCCGTGTCAGGCTCCCACCCTCCCATGCAACTCAGACCATACAAGCATGTGCCCACCTTTCCAGAGGGCAACGCTACTCTCAGCTGATGGCTTTGATAAACCTCTGTTGGCTTTCATGGTACCAATTCAGCTGGAAATAATCTTCTTCAAACAAACGAATCCAGCCCCTACTTTTTCTCTCTGCAGCTGCAACCCGTCCATGCATGTTGCTTCAAGTAACCCTGCAGCTTCTCCTTCCACCAGATAACCAAGCTCTCGCATTTTCTGTCCTGCAGGCCTTCAGTATCTCCTTCATGTCAAAACTTGACCTATGGCTCTTTGCCAAAGCTGCAAGGCTTCAACTAATGAGGGAAGACTTGGAGCTTTTATCACACTTGCAAGCCCAGATCACACACATCAACAGGCAACAACACCTACACATGAAAAGACCTACGGAACAGCAGAGGGAACTTGGGACCCACATGAGAGAACACGGACTCATAGAACTGTTCTAGTTGGAAGAGACCTTTAAGATCATCAAGTCCAACTGTTAACCCAGCACCGCGAAGTCGCCACTAAACCATGTCCCTAGGCACCACATCTACATGACTTCCAAACACAAACAAGGATGGCGACTCTACCACTCCCCTGGACAGCCTGTTCCAGTGCTTGACAACCCTTTCTGCAAGTAATTTTTCGCTTCTATCCAACCCAAACCTCCCCCGGTGCAACTTGAAGCTGTCTCCTCTTGTTCTACTGCTTGTTAGGAGAACAGACTGACCCCCACCTTGCTACAACGTCCTTTCAGGTTGGAGCGGCACCTCTTTGATTTTGCTACTTCAGTGACAAAGTGTGTCTCAGCATTCGGATTCATTTTCTTTCTTATAAGGAGTTTTAAAAACATTTGCAAAGACAATTGTCCAATGAGGTCATTTTTGTACTAACCCTTTTCTGGAATTTGTTGGACTAGAAATACGGTTTTCTGCAGTACAGCACAGCTATGTTTGTTTATTATACCTCTTTTTTAACAAAAAAAAAAAAGAAGAAAAAAAAGGCCAAGCAGCTCCTAGAGCTATTTTTCTTCCATGGATTTGTGTCCCATGCTTCATTGGCTTTGTCTAAGAGTGCAGAAGATCCAGCAGGAGCTTTTGATGCACTTGGGGTGTTTTAGTTCTTCTTTCCATACAAACTGCCTGGCATTTAATAAGACGTGAGCGCACGCTGGGAGCTTTCCCTCAGCGCGCGCGAACTTCCCCCTCCTTCCCCACACTTATTTTCACACTCCTGATAGAAATAAATTTTCTCCCTCCATCCAACAGGCTCAAAAGTTATTAGGGACACAGGCACGCAGCACAGTCACACACATCTCCTGTCTATGAGAACAAACTGATTTCTTCTTCCCCCCTGCCACCCCTTCAGCAGCCTCATTTGCTGGTGTCTTTATTAAGGACACACCACAGATCGCCAAGTTTCTGAGTTTTATTTTTGAAAACAAGTTAAAGACAAAGAGAGGCTTACTGAAAAATTCTCAAGTTTCATGTTAACTTACGGAAAATAGGAACAATACGCTTATGAAAAGGTAGGAAAACAAGCTGAATCTCGCGTCATACAGGGTTCCAAAGAACACACTAGTCACCCCATCCTGACATATATTTGACCTTTTTTGCAAGCACACAATTGCAACATCCTGAATGTTTGTAGCTAAAGTCTTCCCAGCGGGTTTTCCAGCTTGCTTTTCATCTATACCGAACTGTCACTACGTAAATATAATTTATACATGAGCATCTAACCTATATCCACGTGAGGTTTTATTTGATGTTCATGACCGCCACGCACCATCAACAACAAGTTAAATAAGTCCAGCTTTTGGAAAGTAACAATTATACTTTTCATTTTATATATAATGCATCTACACTAAGACTGAAGTGTAAAAAAAGCCAAATGCAGATGAAGGGGGAAAAAAAAGTGTACTGTGTATTTAAGAAACTTCCTTTAAAACAAATTATTTTATCTTGATCCAAGCATTCACAATAGCAGGAAGCAGGATGATAGCGTGTTTACAATTGTATAATAGCTCCAACACCAGTAAAGCGTCCTCCCACTATACTAAGAAAAGATCCTTTAGAAGATGAAAAAATAAGATTAGTCCAAAGCTTCTTGACTGAATTAACCTAAGACAAAAGATTTGGACACCTATGGTACACATTATTTAAAAATCAGTTTAAGCGGTATTTTTTGGCAAACAATTACGCAAATATTCTATTAATAAACACTCCTACTTTCCTGCTAAATCAATGCTCAAAATCTGCCCAGAAAGCAAGTCAGTTCCCAACTCATGGAAGTTTAGAAGGGGATTTTCCAGTCTTGATTTTGAGTGTTACTCCCTTTATTTCTCTCCTGTATTTTTTTCTTGCAATAATCTTCAAAACATCAGGTACTGATACATCTTATGCTGCACTCCACACTCTACTCAACCCTACGAAAGTTGCCATTACAAAGATCCCAACCATATAATAAAATTGAAACTTGCTTCAAGAATAGCAGGTTTAAGTGTTCCCAGCACAACACAGATACAGTATCGGCGATATTCAAGCCAAGTCCAGATTAGCTGGCAAAGCTCGATGGGACAGGCTGAGAGTAACGCCATGAAGCTGAACAAAGGAAAATGCAAAGTCCTGCATGTGGTGAACACTCCTGGCTCTCAGCTGGGTCAGCCCAACTCATGGCACGCTCTAGATGTGCACCATTTGACAAAGACTCAGGACAGGGATTTCAGATGTTAACAACATGTTAAGTCAGCCCTGGATCTCCACTCTGATTTTATGTATCACAGACTCATAGAATCATTAAGGTTGGAGAAGACCTCTAAGATCATCAAGTTCAACCATCAGCCCAACACTACCATGACCACTAGACCATGTCCTGAAGTGCCATGTCTAGACATGTTTTGAACACCTCCAGGGATGGTGACTCCACCACTTCCCTGGACAGCCTGTTCCAGTGCTTGACCACTCTTTTCAGTGAAGAAATTTTTCCTAATGTCCAATCTAAACCTCCCCTGGCGAAACTTGAGGCCATTTCCTCTCGTCCTACCAATGGAGAATTTAAGCAGGAAGCATAATTTTGCTTTTAAATGAAAAGGGAACAGAAAAACCATGCTCCTCTGTTTGTATTTCATTTCTCGACCATCACCTATTCTATCTTCCTGCTTTTAAAAATAGCACTGCAAGTAAAAAGCATTAATTTTAACTTTAAATGTAACTGTAGCCGCCGCCTCTAAAAAAAAACCCCAAACCAACAGTATCTGTGAAAGAAAACACAAGACTTTTAGACAAACAGGTTTATAAGGTTTATTTTCCATTGCACATACATGGATTATATACAAGTTAGTAACATAAGTTACTTCTTAATTTTCTAAAAGATTGTTACAGCAAACACTTGCCATTTTAAAACATCAAGTCAGAAATCAATCTAAAAAGGTAAATATGACAATATTTTAAAAACAAAACAAATTGCACTTTGTTAGGGAGAGTCAAATAGAGGTTTGTCTATGTGCTGTAACAAACTATATCGCAGGTAATATTACAGTTAGAAGTAGCTCTTGCAGTCCATTTGTACATTAAGAATTCTTTTCAATTTTACTGAATTAAAAACTGGTGGATATTTCAACGACTTTCTCCTCCTCCTAGTATTCAAGATTCATCACATGAAATGCACTAGCAACTAAGTCTTTATACAATTGCTATTTAAATGTAAGAAGAACACCACACCTGAAAATAAGGAAAAATCTAAACCATACTGATCCTACATGTATCATGAGATGAAAAGTATGGAAGGTGTTCAGCAATAAAGCCCTGTCCACTACTTACATAAAGGAAGATTTTAAAAAATAATCACTGCACACAATACAAAGGATGGGGTCATACTGTAGTTTTTAAGTCTCCTGGAACAGTGATATTCCTCAATACAGTTCACAGATGACTGTTTCCATAGCAAACCTGTTCTCAAAGTGTCGAATCTTCCGGCAGTTGATGGCTTCACGCTTCTGAATTCCTGTTTGTATCAGTAAAAAACAACGGAGGGTAAACAGAAGAGGGATGAGGTGCATCAGAGACAGAATAGTTTTACATGGGCCGTCATGAGATGTCATCAGGAATCAGAACCACCCCTCTTCGACCCCCCTCTCAGCGCAAACACACGCAGGCACACATTCATACTTGGAAAATCACTAAGCAGGCAATGGTCCCGAAGCTGTGGTGAACCAAACTGCAGCACTGCTTTAGTTAAAACCAACCTGCCACAACCCCCCCACTGCCTAGTTTTAACCCAGATCAGTTCCCAGGCTCCCTCGCTCTGTATCTGTAAAAACATCCATGGGATGCGAGAGAGGCAACAGCAAAGGAACAAACCACCACAGGAAAAAGAAGAATGGGTATGTATTTGAATAACAACGTCTTAGAATTGAAGGAAGACAGAATCTAACCAAATTTTAGCCAAGCTAACACTCACTGCCAACCTACGCTCATCATGACCACAGGGTCAACAATCACCACAGGCTCAACAATCCCGTTTTGAATTGGATTCTGCTATTAAGACCTTTTCATTTTTAAACCTTGTTCTAAATTATTTTTATAAAAGTGTGTTTCTTTTCCTTGTTTTTCCAAGCAGTCAGGTTCAACAACATGACTAAATAAATTAAAACCGCTTCAGTGTGAGCTTGCAGACCACATACAGGTTAAAAAAAAACCCAACAAACCAACCAAACAACCCAAAAGAGCTCATCTGAGTGAAAAATTTATGGCAGTATTTAATAGATTGTCAAGACTCTTCCAAGTGATGTTTTCCAAAGATTTTCCATACAGGAGTACCAAGCACTACAATTCTCCTGCTAAGACAACTCTTACATTTCACTGATGCAGATAGGAAGCCATGGACTAATTCATAGATGGCTTTAATGTCAAGAAGAACATGTAGTTCTGTACTTGGACTACAAAGCTATGGCTTCTCATATATTCTTTTTGTTCTGGAGGGAGTCGGTCAAGAAACAAGAGCAAAGAAGAGCACCAAGGAAAGCCTGAACTCCAGAAAGCACACCCGGGCACACATGCACACCCACTTCAGCAGCTCCTAGCTCACTGCGGCCTTCAGCACGTTTGCCCAATAGAATGGGTTATTTCCATACCTGCACAGAAAATATCAGATGTACTTCAGCCCCCAGAGCCAGTTACTGCAATAAGCAACCCCTGCTTAATCTAAGAGTTATTCCTTTCAACATAATCAAGCCTATTTATTGAACTCAAGCGGCATTGAATTTTCTGCCAACACAAAAGATTGCAGGAGGAACATTTACCTTTCATGGCTTCTTTGCGCTGCAGTTTATAGGTTTCCTTGCCACGGCAGAGGCGGTAAATAAAGAATCCCAGCTGATCCACGTTTTCAATGCGATCAGTAACAATCATCTGCTCGTGAATCAAATAGGACTGAGGCAAGTAAGTTCCAGCCTGTTGAACAAAAATGTAACAGCTCTGTCAAAAGCCATCGCTTCGGGGTCTAAGTATACAACAAACACTGCAGTGTTTCTTAACATGGCTGTGACTATCTTCTTTGAATTCTTTCCAATTATGTGTTACCCACAGAATTTTGTTCTAAATGTGCAAATATGGCTGCACCACACCACAGAAATACATGATTATATTCAAAAGGTCACTTGTACTGCTGCGTACGTCCACTATCCTCCTGCTACAGTAATGTCAGTCTTCAGCGGAGAAGAAATGTTTCCTTCCAGGAGCGCCCACTGTCACAAATGAGTCCTGCATTTAGCATCCAAAGTTTTCCCTTAATTAACAACAGCCCAACAGACCTCAGTGGAAACTACACCCAAACAGGAGCTGGCAGAAGCGTGCTCTACATGGAGATACTCTTGCTGATGAGTATACGCCAGCTGCAGCATACTCCAGCTGCACTCCACAGGGTGTGGGAAGTCTTGATTCACAGCGTGGGTCACAACTCTCCAGCCAAATGCAAGACAAGACCATCTAGCCCCCTAAGTTACTACGGTGACTCCCACAATCATAGAATCATAGAACGGTTTGGGTTGGAAGGGACCTTAGAGATCATCTAGTTCCATCCCCCCTGACATGGGCAGGGACTCATCCCACTAGACCAGGTTGCTCAAAGCTCCATCCAATCTAGTCTTGAACACATCCAGTGCTGGGGCATCTACAGCCTCCCTGGGCAACCTGTGACAGTACCTCACCACCCTCTGAAACACCACCCCAATTGTTACAGGGACAGGTATTAGGAAGCCATGGTGGTCTATCAGGTAATCATCAGTTTGTTTGAATACTACTTCATTTAAGAAATTCTGTAAATGTGATTCTTATTTATGGCAGCACAGAAGGCGTTGCTTGCTTTCTAAAAATAAATTGATCACTTACGGAAACAAATTCAGCTTCTGTGGCAAAAGAACACTATATTTTTATTGACGATAAACAACTTGAAATTTCCACTGCAAAGCGAGACTGTCTTTTCAGTCCAAGTGACACGTTGAGAAGAAGCTGATTAAATGCTATTCTTTTCAGTTAAGAAAGGACTGTATTAAGTTCACTTGAAATTATGAACATTTTCTTCAGCACATACTATGAGGAAAAGAACAGCAAGTATTTTTTTCTTTAAATAAGAGCCTATAAGACTTCACACTCCCAAATTATCTCACTCATTATTTGGTACTTAAATCAGTGTAAATTACTGCATCTTAACCCCTGGTCTCTCAAATGTCAGGAGAGAGCCCCAGGGAAGCTCCAGAGAAAAGCAGCAGAGGCAGGACGCTGGCAGGGCGGGCAGCGGTGCTGAGGACTTGGGGCAGGCAGCCTGCAAGGACACTCCTAGTCTTGTGCCCTCTAAACCTTCTGGAGGGCCTTTGGGGACCTCCCAGACCACAGCCCCCTGGACCTGGCCTTCTTGGCCCTCCTGGGGCATGCAGGAGGATCATCAGTGCAAGAATCTCCTCTGCCCAGATGCGGCAGGAGCAATTACCCAGCACTGAGATCCAGCACACCCACAAATACCCTCATCTTTGAGACGTCCTGTGCATTGCACATGGTTGAAATCAACCAGTTGGCTCAACAGTGGGAACCACTGTTCATCTACTGATGAACAAATACGCCTGGGTTTCAGCCTTGCTTCCCAAGGAAAGGAGGCCTTTCACTGTCTGCATATTCAAGGAAACTGTATCAATATACAGAAATGTGGTTCTTTAGGCTAAAATAATGGCTTTAAAAAAAAAACAATACCAACAAAACAGCCCAGTGCACCTCCATTTTCATAAAATGTCCTCTGCATGTATTCAGAGCTCATTTTAATGAAACGAACACTTTAATTTCATACATTTTTTTCCTTGTGCAACCAGTCTGTAGGACAGTGAAGAGAAATTTACTCACTTTGTGCATCTGCAGAATAATTTCCCAAATTTCAGTTACAAAACATTTACCCCAATTGTCAAATGGCCACAGCTTTTTGTTAATACAATGAGAATTAAACAGATGTCTCATAAAATTAGGGCAGTCACTGTTGGGGACAATGCTCCAAACAGTTCGCTTTTGCACAGATTAGCAATTAAATGCGTGATGCCTGGTTATCCTCTTACTTGTAAACCAAGCGTATTTGATTTAGTACTAACGACAAACTAGGAAATTAACAGATTTTTAATAGTCGAATTTCTGTGAACTAAAAATGGAAACAAAACAGCTTTCACAAAGTAAAAAAATACAGGGTCACTGAGTGTTACAGACACCACTACCTCATCTTTACGTACAGGAAATAACATGTAGTTAAATCGCCAGTCTCAAAATAGACAGCAAAAAAGCAATAGAGGACTTACTTGTGAAGTCGTTTTTGACATGAAATTTATTTTTATACATGAACTACTCAGAAATGGCTAAAATGGTTCCTGGAGTCCTAAGTCCAAAGCCTTGATGGCTTTGATGCAAACTCAAAGATGATATTAACAATTCTAAAGTTACAAAAAGCCCAGTAAAATAAAATCTAAAGTATTGTCCCCAAATTTTAGACAGAAGCTTAGGCTTATCAGCCCTCTTCCCCCTGACTCCCGCCCTCTGGAGTGTTTTCTGTTTCATAAAGAAGCTGGAAAACAAAGTAAATACTACTTAAATCTGCATTAAAAGCATATATATGTAGGAGAGGAAAAAAAAAAAGGATGACGACGATTCATATTAAATCAGTAAAAGACTCCATTAGATTATCTGCTTTGGCCTCCTCAATTTCACAGGCCATTATGTTTTACCCAGTTACTACTACCAACAGAACAGCGTGTCCCCGTGGTGACGACAAGCCAGCCAGCACCGCAGGCCAGGCAGCAGCGTTCCATGATCAAATCCTGCTGGGAAGCGATTCGGAGTTGCCACAACGTTATATTGAAAACTCATGTTCTGTTGGTTCAGTGATTGTGGGATCTCGGTCCCTTCCAGGGTCCTTGTTTTTAAGGGCACTGAATCTTGCCCTGAAGGTCTGGTGCTCGCAAAACCAGGGGTCTGGCAATACCGAAACCCCTCTTGCTTAAGTAGGCTTTGCTAATCATACAGTTCAAACCCTGTCACTCCAAAAAAACCCTCCCTGGAAACAGGAAGATCCATTTTAAGGCTGCTGGAAGCCTTGTGAACTTGCGTCCAGTGCTGGTCCATCACACCCAGTGCTAGATTTGATTTTCCTGAGCACGCACACGCACAGCAGACCCGACACACCTCACATGCATCGCCCTCAAGCCACTGGATCAGTTCAAAGCAGGGGCCAACCCCAGGGATTACACGTTAAACAATGCCCACGTTAAAAGGATTTCCCAGTATATCTGCTTTAAGCCTCTCAGTCCAGTCTTAGTCCAGCACATACATGCTTTACTGAAACTCTGGTCACAAAGAACTATAAATTAAAAACCACATGGACTACTATCAAAAAGCCTATGTACACCACATCTACACAATTTTGCCAGTCAAATTTGTAACATCAAAAATGAAATCAGGTTTGTTTTCTTCCTCTGAATTAGTAATTCTTTCACGATTATAGTTAATTAAGTAAGAAGGCTGTATTTTGTCTTTGTTAAGACCTCTAGTGATCAGTTAACCTTCTATCACATGTACCTTGTGTGAGTACCAAGAGCTCTGGGGAATGAAAAAGAAACATTTATCCTTTTCCCCCATCATAACCACCAATCACTTACGATTTAACCATACCTTGATGTTGATGAGCAGCTCCAGGAAATTTTTGGGTGGCATAACAACTGAAGTGTTCAGAGGAATCACATAGCACTTGTCCAGGCTAAGGTCAAGATAGGCAGTGAGTCTCTGTTGAGGAAATATTTATTTTAATCAAAATAACAAGAACATCGGAAAATTAAAACAGATTTTGCTTAACTGCTGTTGCCTTGTGTTGTTCTTCAAATTACTGTTTTGTTCATGATAAAGCCTGTCCAACAAACTTCAATTTGAGGGTACATAAATGCAGAAATAAAAGGCTATCTTGGTGACAGTTTGAATTTATGACAGGGATTTCTGCAAGGCAGCAGGTGATAAGTAGCTCAAATGCACTCTAGTAATAAAATTACAAAGGTGTTTTCAAGCTGTTGGGGAATCAAGTACAGTATTCATTTATTCCCCTAGTAGTTTACTCCTAGTGTCTGCATTTTGAAACAAGAGGGCAAAAACCTTGCTCTAATCTCTCCGCTTTTATATTTTGTTACAGCGTAAAGGGGAAATGCTGCTGGTAAGAACAAAATATAGAAGGGATAAAATACTGTTACAGAAAATGCAACAAAAATCCTTTTCTTTTAAAAAACACTAGTGACTTGAAGTGTTCATGATTGTTCATAGCTGAATTGTTGTCTTTATAGTACCTGAACTGCAATATTTGCCATTATTAAAAAAAAAGCAGAGATATAAAAGCCCAAGGAGTGATCCTGATGAATCCTATGGCTCTGTTCACTGAGCTGTGTTTTACAGCATCTGTTCTTGCAAAAGAAGACATTATCTCAAGCCGCTGAAAGCTCTACGGCTGCAGACATATATAAAATACTGAGCACCAAGAGCCCAACAGTCAAAATAGTATCAGGACAGCATTATCAGTGCAACTAATCTCATTACTCA
>JAVSBS010014633.1:0-21073 GCA_033124195.1 Coracias cyanogaster | reverse complement strand
TGGTAAATCATAGAATCAAATGATCCTTGCACTGACCTTTGGAGCAAAGCCTTTAACCCAGTAAATGAAAAAAGTAGATTTCTAATAATATATTGTTCCTATTCACTTCTTACATACTGCTTTTTTTTTTTTTTCCCCCTGGCTTTCCCTCTTTAGAGGCTTTGCTCTCACTCTTAACAGAAGCTCCCTAAATATATTCAGGAATATTTTAAAATGGCATAGCTCAAGCAAGCAGTGTTTTCCTCCAAATCTGGTTATGAATATTTGATAGATAGCACTCATTTGGCATGGAAAACTTTAAAGTTTGCATAAAAAATAGGACGCTTCCCTATTCTTCTTACTATGATTCCCATCCAAGTTGTTTCTACAAAAAAGGAAGAAACAGCTAAAAGTGCTTCGATACCCTAGTTCAGTGCTTTAGGAATCAATCATACTATCCAGTGGTGCACAAGGAAAATGTATCTTCTGCTAGGCTTCCTAGAGCACCTGGAAATGGAGCTCTCTTCCTCGGTCAGTCAGCTGGCCGCTTCCTTTCCTTTCTGCTGCTGCTTTGGGGTTTTTGAGTCATGCTGAGACCATCTCTGGGGTGCCTGAACATACCGAGTGACGTCAGACACAATCGATCCCTGCAAGTTGAGTTCAAAGCTACAGCAGCCCTTTCCAAACGTCCTTTGGCACCGCAGCAGGTGGTCAAACTTATCTAGCTCAGTGGACTTAGCACAGCAAGAACTGTATCCTCTTTAGTTCCTTGTATTAAGGAAACAGCTCTAAGACTTTTCCCTTTATAAAAACAGAACTGTATTTGCAAATGGTGGTTTACAAACCACCTCATGATGATTGTATAACGCTGTACTTTGTATGCCCAGTTAATAATTGCTTCCAGCCTGGTGTGGATCAAAACGTTTCTGCTGCCCCCTCCACCCTCCACTTTCTCCCAACGCAATAATCAGGGAGTGCATTTATCAGGATGACTGAGGAGGAACATTTTTCAACTTTTAAATGCTTTCAATTTCTTCAGAAATATTTCTTACCCGGTGGAAGTCATGGACGATATCAGCAGGATCGCTGTCAGCAAACTCAGGGACTGGCACACTGATAAACTCAACATCTTCCTCCTCCAGGATCTGAATATTTTGCTCAATCGTGTGGTAGCGCGCACTGTGAGCCTCTGCCCCAGGCTCAGGTAAACTTAAGCCGTCTTCAATGTACTTTATTCCACAGAAATACACACCACCCTGCTAAAAACAGTAAACAACCCAGCAACAAAAACATTTGTAGCCTTGTTAGAAGTTTAAAACCAATATTCTCAAAGCCCCATGGAGAAGAAAAACTTGTCAGACTAGATGAAATGTTACCCCTTTAATCTGATTCATACACCAAAGTAGGATCCAGTTGCTATCTACAACAGGACCATGGGTAAAAACTTAATGGTACTGAACCCAGAGGAAGTCCTTCACTTGAATTCAAGGAAAACAGTATCCCAAAAGCAGGTTCTTAAAATCTAGTCCTCAATTTTTCATCCATTATCTGTGGCTTACTGCATCTTATTTTAAGAAAGACAACTAAGTTCCTACATCTATATGCATGTGTATTATTATTAAATTATGATTTAACTGCAGTCAATAATTACAGTTTAAAACATTGAAATTGGTCATCCAAATCACCCTTACAAAGCAAGTCTAACTCTGAATTCGGTCCTGCTTGTAGCAGGGGGTTGGACCAGATGACCTCAAGAGCTTCTTCCAACCTCAATTAGTCTGCGAAGTTGGTTAGTTGTGCAAGGCTTCAGATGTTCTGAAAGTCAGTTTCTAAAATACTTTTTTGAACAGTTTTTAAAGACAAAAAGGTAATAAAAAGAAATTAAAACAACAGATTTGTGCCCTTCGGTCACAGTACACATGGCAGGTAACCTAAAAGTGTGAAGTCCTGAGTCACGGGAAGTCAGGTACCAAACGTATAGGCCAGGTAGTTTTAGAAACATACAACCCATGCACATGCACATCATCAATTTAAAGTTTTACACTGAAAACACGTCTTCACGTTAGCTTAATTCCTGAGTGTTTCCTTCAACCCAGATCTGACTCATGAACGAGTACCACAGATGGAGTGTCAACGGCGCTTTCCACTTCAGCAGCTGCCACGTGGAAGGTGGAGCACTGCAGCGCTCAGCGCAGGTGAAACACGCCTCAGTAACACGGCAGACCTGCAGCCACGGGAGCTTCTTAATCCACCAAGGTACGCTATGCTGTTTAAGCATCACTTGCAACACTACTGCTCCTTGTAAATCAGGTTAGTGTGATAGCCAAAGAGACTATAAACTGCAACTTCAGCTGGAATTTATATGTTTAATCACTCTGCCTTCCACACTAGCAGCTATTAAAATGGGGGAAAAAAGAGTAACCCTGGTAGCAGGGACAAGAACACAGAATTTCTACCTTCTAAGTACGTGCAGTAACCAGAGGGCTAAAGGGATTCACGTTTTGCTTCTACTCTCTCTTTCTGACCCTGTGAACCTTGCAACCCTGTCACTTTCTGAAGGAGGAAGGGTGCGCTCACGCCAGGCAGGGGAATTGTCACTGGGCAGCGCTGGATGTACTGGGCTGTTGCCCAAGGAAGACAGTATTTAACTAGATCTCCCGTGTTTCAGGTAAAAGCTCCACTTCCCTGGAACCGCTGCTGTCACAGGGCTCCTCTTGCAGCGGTGCCATTTCTACAAGACTGAAAATACATTTTGTCAGAGGTTTAATCTTGTCAGTGTGGATTCAACTTGACAGAGCGTTTTTAACCATGCAGACTGTGCTTCTCCCAAGTCCCCTGCAGGGCCTGTATTTCTTATTCTTGTGGAGGCCAGGAAGGTGGAGGCTGGGAAGAAGCCCCTGCACTGCTTTGACGAGCAGTCCCTTTCCTGTGCATTAGCAGTACCCCATGCGTCTAGGACATCTGGGGTCAAACAAGGAGGCTTTCAAGGGGTTAATCCATGTTCAGTATTTAGCACTCTGAAACAGGAGAGAGAACAGGAGAAAAAGTGGGACATCCCCGGGGTTCCTAAACACAAGTCCTATTTAGATATAATCCTTTCTCTGCAAAGCGTTGCTCTCACCTGCCAGCTTTGTTCCTACCCTCCTTTGCCAACAGCCATCTTCAGAGCAGGCCACAGACTTTTGCCTTTAGAAAAGCTGACGTTTTAGAATGATAAAAATGGGAGAAGCAAGGCCATTGCGTTTGCTCTGTTGGTCCTCTTCTAAATGTAAGGAATAAGAGAGAAAAAACACAACCCTCTCATAACAGAATGTATTTGACTTACCTGGAATGCAAAATATTTGTACAGATAGGCACCACCCAGGATCACACCAGCCAGCATAAAGGCCAAGCCGAAGCACATGCACCAGCACCAGGCCCTCCTCTGCCCAACAGGCACAGCAGCATCCTCAGGGTCCTGCAAGGCATCAGAGAGACCTTCAACACGCTGCTCCCAAGACACGTTATGACAGCAGACACTTCAGGCCCAGCACGTACAAGCATTGCATCCATCCAAAAAAAGACTGAATGCACTTTACTGCAATTGTTTGGAAATGTATTTTATTTGGTAAAGTTTAAAGCAGATCTGTTTAAGCTGGGGTTTACGAACACTTATAGTAACTGTCACTTTTAATACCGTTGTCACTTACTACATCAGCAGACTTCAGTCTTAAGGAAGAGGACAATCTAACAAAATCTCCTGAGATACCCAGCAACACACAGCGAGCCACTTTACAGATTGCAGACAGAGAACTATCCGTTCTCTGCAACAACAGCAGAGCGAGGAAGTCAATTCATAAAGGTCAGATTCTTTATCTTGGTATATGCAATTTAAGTGGACCTGAAGAACCAACAAAAGGTCAAAGGTAATAAGAAGAGCAAAATATATCCCTTCCTATGCTGTTTCATCAGGACGAAAGAGACCTTACCACCTATTTGCTGGCAGAATAAGAGTGGGAATGAAGAAAAGATGCCTTGTAAGCTGTTGTCAAGGAAGCTTTCTTCTCTAAGTCAGCGTTGGCCATGCTGTTGATCTGCTGTTGATGTTATGCTAAAAGGAATGACAGGATGTTTCCCCTTTGGGGCACGAGTTTGCATAACCACAGTCCCTGCAGGCAACCTAAGCAATAAACTGTTGCTTGCAAAATCTTTCCTCTATCAGCCGCCTTAGAGTACTCTTTCCTCCCCCAAGTGTTTGCATAACACATCCAAAAAGAAAAAAAAGGCAAAAAAATCCAAACTAACCCATCTTTGAGTCACCCTCTTCCAGGCCATGACAATCCTGGGAAAATACGAGAATTCAAATAAGTACAAAGCATTTCTCTACCCCTTTGCAACCAAAAAACCAATAGGGTAGAATGGTGACCAGGGCAAAATCATTATGGTCAAATAAACAAAAAGCCCCAAACCAGAAAACGGAGGAAAAGCATGAGGGAAGCGCTCGAGAAGGCAGTGACAGCTATGGCTGTCAATGTTCTGCCTCGTGGGTTTTTGCAGTATTTGCTAATTAGGATTATCTCCCACTTGAACACAGCTGTAGGTGTAGTCCCCACACTGCCTTGGCCCAGTTGGGAAGGAATTGCCCCCATCTGGCTGAAGCCACGTAAGCAAGTCTGATACCAAATGGAAAGGGGACCCTCCCTGTAAACGGTGAGGAGAAAGAGATGCTTCCTGAGAATGCCTCGTCCCAACCATCCCTCAGAGGGAGAAGCTGTCTTTTGGAGAGACTTACTTCTTTTCAGTGATTATAAAGGCCTTGGTTAACAAACGAGGTAGCTAATTCATATGTAGCTAAAATTAGGTGATGTGAAACCCACCTTTACAGTACACTGCAATTATCTTTCATACTGAAGTGGCAATGCAGCTTCCTTGCCAGGAAACAGCTGCCAAAATCTGCTTCAGAAATATTTCGAGTCAAACTGAAGATAGTACATAGATTTTGTTTTACGTTACCTTGCAAACTACCACAGTAAATCAGATAGTGAAATCTCCATCTCTGGAGGTTTCCAAGACTTGACTAGACAAAGCCATGGCTGATCTTGCTTTGGCAACCACCCCGTTTCTAAAGGGAGGTTGGACCAGATGAATTCCAGAAGCCCCATCCAACCAACATTTCTGGGATACGTTAAAAAGCAAAGTGAGGGTGGCTAGAGAACAGTCGCCGTGGACTGAAAAAGAAGAATGAAAAGACAGGTGACAACTCTTAAAAGTTTTTACATTGCTAATTATTTAACAAATTCAGTGTAAAGAAGCACAGGAATACCAGCTGAATGGTTTTTAACCTGGCTGTTTGCAAAGGACATCATATCCGTGGTGATCTAATTAACTTTCAGGTCAGGTTAAGATTCACTGTGGATTCTTCTAGAAATCATTTCAATTATAAATTTAAACCAGGTAAAACAAGGATTTTTATTTTTATGTTGCCCCACATCATTAGGTAACTATTTCCCTAGATATTTCAAAGCAGAAAGGACACTCAATTGAAACTTTTTAAAACAGCTGTCATTTAAACTGTTGTAAGTTAATGTCAGAAAAAAACAGATAGCAAACCAGCTCTGGGATACAATGACAATATATTCCCTAGTGAAGAATATAAAGAGAGTCTTTAGTCTTTCCCAGTGCTGCTTTTATCCCCCCTCACCCTCCATTCCCCTTTTTAACTCCAAGCAGAATTATCCATTAGTGGAATAACTGCCTCTTCCATTTTTATATCATTTTCTAAGTCCAGAAAGACTAACAAAATAAGTATCTGGGAAATGGTGCAGAAGGCACAGTCAGTGTGAACACCTACCTGGAAACAAGGATCAATGTCAAATTAATTTTGCACAGGCCACAAAAATAAATCAGTAAAAGGAGAGTAAGTTGTACACTTTTTCTGTGCTAGGAGGAACCCGAAGGACAAGTTTATCAGTATTTCACCCTAAATAATTTTGCTTGGCTAGATGATTGATGTAAACAACCGGTTTAATACAACACTCTCAATCTCTACCAGCAGCTAAATTTTATCCTTATTATTTCTGAAGGCATCCCTAATGGTGACACATTAAGCTATTCTCTATTTGTAGTTGCCTACTGCATTGATTCGTCCACAGCCTATGGAAAGCAGCACGCCAAATGTAGAGCCAGAGTGGGCCTCTTGCTTAGGAGCATGCACCACAGTGCGGCATCTCAGTACAGAGGAATCGCAAGCATTAGCTAACACTGAAAACATTACACTGCTGAAGACTACAGAATTGATTTCCTCGCCTGAATTTGAAAACTAAGAACGTCATCAGGCAGTGTAAAACCACCTGAAATTAAAATATTGTAAATAACCTACTGAAGATAAATTATACTCCTATTAGTAGCTGTCCTGTGGCTAAGCTGGCTAAACTTTCGTACTGTTGCCATGACAGCTTAGTATGGGCTGAACTGACCCAAAAGAATAATTCATCCCTCGCTATATAAATCTGACCCTGTGCACTGCAGGAGGGGGCAGTGAAACGGATGCTCACCCTCCTTCCAGGTGACTCATGTCTGAAAGAAAAAACATTAAAGGAAAGCGGATCCCCACTAAGAGGGACAGTGCTGAATTAGCACCTCTCCCCACATCATTACCACTGCACTTTGTTCCCAGATAGCAGCGCTGGCTTCTGAAGCCAGAGCACAACATGAGATTGCAGCCTCCGCTGACTCATTTTTCTCTAGGTCAGCTTTCCACTGCCAGAGGTATCTGACAGAAGAAAGCATCATGTACTTGAGGTGAAGACTGACCTCTAAAAATATGCCCCTCTACATTTGTGAGCAGTAGTTATTAATCATTGCTGTTCTGGTCCCTTTCTTTCCCCTCTTCTGCTTCATCCCTGCCCTGTATACTCCCAGCTCCCTGAGGAATCCTCAGCCTTAAGATTATGCCACGGAACTAATCTCGGATGCAAAATGCCTTAGGAGGAACTGGATGCAAGCCCAATACTGGCTTGTTTCCCTTGATGAGCTGATTGTTCTAATTGGAAAACATTTGATTAGCCTATTTCCCATGGACAAGACATGAAACAGAAGCATCTCTCTGCCACTTGCACACTAAATCCTGCAGTGTTAAAATTAAATGGAGCAGAACTTCCCAACCTGAATAGCTTCAAGCTCTGCGGGAACAATTTTCCTGTAGACAAAAAAGGAGAAGTATTAAATTCTCTATTATTTGAGGTTGTGAGAAGACAGATTTGAATCTTGCTAAAGAAGTTTCAAGACCACTGCTGTTTTCAGTGAAGATCCCTTCATCAGTGACCACAGCAGCTAATGTAAAGCTGCACTCTGCCTTGTTACTGGAATCATGAAGCACTTTGGAGATGGACAAATGATACCACAAACTATTCACCAAAGCACCTCTCAACTACAGAGAGATCTTCACAAGAACATATTTATGACAATTACCATTAACCGTTTTGGAGCAGAATTTTTTTTTTTTTTTAAAGTTAAAACTCCCTAAACCTGCAACTATTAGTAGTTACTAACAGCTACTGGCCACATATTCCCTTGCTCTTTTCGGTTCAATTTTAATGCTACTTTAAATTTTTTTTTCTTTACATAAATGCTGAATTTCAGAAGAATCAAATTCATGTTTGGGGTAACATCACAAAATTCTTCTAAGAAGCTCCAAAACTGCAGCACAAACGTGTATAATTAACTTGGTAATTACTTAGATTTCCCCCTTGTGGCTTTTTGTACATAGTGGAATATAATTGCTTTAACATTAGAAAAGTAAAGCAGCTTTAAAACTTACAAGGCATATGTCTAGTTCATATTAAAATGGGTGAGAAGATTATCAGACCTTGTTCCTTTGCAGAAATTAAGGACACATCAATTATATGATTTTAAAAAAACCTCCTATGAATCCGTTGGGTAAGAATCCACCTAAACCAGATATGACGGATAATGCTGTGGAGAGTTCAGCATATTGTGTGACCATTGTGCACCTATGCAAAAGATAATGACTGAAATTTAAAAATAGATAAGATAGCAATAAAAATAATTTTAGGAGGGGGAAGTGTATTTCAGAACCATCACGCAGTCTCTGATCTACAAAGAAACCAGATGCAGAGTATTACTGAGTATTACAAATATTACTAAAAATGTCTGGAGCATATTACACAAACTGTCCATAATTATGCATCTGAGAAGAACATCTAATATGCATATATATATATATATACATACATACATACACATACACAAAAGCTTACAACTAATGTGGGTAGAACTGGCTGGAAGCTGTTCAAAACAGTTTTCTTCCGAGGTCTTTTGTGCGCCAGTTAGTTCACATGGATGGATAGAATGCAGTGGGGCAGACTGAGCTTCCTAAAGGCAAATATTGACCAACTGCAGCTTTAATTAGTGGAATGGGGAGAAGGGAAGTTAATGATGACTCCCTAGAAGTGTTTTTTTAATGAGGGAGGCAAAAAAGTCTTGAAATAAATTCTGACCAATGGCTGCGTAAACTGAATTCTGTTGGTCAGGCTCGCCTGCTCTGACTTGTAAATGTGATATCTGTAGAAAATTCTCCCAAAAGACAGTCCATTTAAAATGAACTTAATTTAGAAAGAGCTCTGCGTTCCTCCTCCCGTGGTATTCCTGCCTGAAGACTGCTCTACGCCTGGTATTCTATTTATTACTTGTTGCAGATGGGAAATTAAGGCAGGCTTTTGCAAGACTCCTCACTTGGCAGATGCTGTGAATCTGGAAGGCCATCATACTGATCTGCCTCTCAAGCAGCAATTTTATGCTTCCTAATAAAATTAAATTTAAATTTTAAGTACAATGATCTTTTAACTTGCTAGTTGGAAAAACAGACTTTATACACAATAGATGCCTCAGAGATCTCTCGCTTATCACAAGGAGTGACGTATTCTTTCTACTCAGATGATGAAGCCCGAAAACAAGCTATGGTTGTTTATGTGCAGTTGATACCAGAACACTGCAACCCTTCTGTGGCAGCACTGCCAGTTCCTCTTCTGTCAAGATGGACAGGGACTTGTCCATCTGGCCAAAGGCTCTCTGCCTAAAGTATAGCATGAGTACCAGATCCTCGTTCTGGTCTTGCTTGCTACAGTCAAATAGCTTGGATAACCAAGGAGATTAATTAATTAATGTATCAAGCAGTTGGTACTATTAATCTCTTCCCTCTATTTCTGATATCTGTGGATGTTCTGTAAAATGACACTGTAAGTACAAAATCTGTTGTATAGCACTAGGACATCCAGCAGCAAGAAGAAAATATATTCCAAGAGATTTACAAAGTTCAAAGCCCAAGGTCATTTTTATATTAGTTGAATGCTACCTTCCACCAAATAATGGAGGTGTTTTATTTAAAAATGAGGTGTCTCTCAAATTATTAATTTTATGTTTCACATGTCATACCCATCATGGAATAAAAACCATTAATATAAGAAGCCAGCTCTAGATCATCTTAAAAAGGGAATCAGTGCTGGTGGACAGGCAGGAAATTGCATGTATCAGGAAAGATGGAGGTAAGGGGAGAACAAAAACACATCAGAAAATGGGCAAGAAAAGGGGAGCAGGAAATAAAGTTGGAGAGAAACGTGGTGGAACATGAGGAGTTCCATTTCTCTGCAGGAAGTCAAGGAAAATTACAACTGTAAAGTGAATGTAAAGGATGTGAATCAGCAGTTCGCCCACAGCTACGTGACAGAGGGACAATAAAAAAAGCTGTCTTGGAAGAGTAATCCTACAACTCTTAACTGGTGTGAGTAATCCTGATTTACCTGAACACCACCTTCAACTTCTGAGATAAGGGATTACAATATTTGATAGCAGCCAACAATTAAAGAGGACGTAAGGTAAAGAGGAAGAAGCCTGTAACTAGTCTGCTGTTCTGATTAAATCACGGTGTTGTCAAGAGTGCTTATTTTTATTAGCTTTGGTCTTACATGGACTAGGAAGTGAAGAAAAAAACCTGTCTGAAAGTTCTGTCTCTGTAGATCAGGCAACAATTCTCTTCGGGTGATTCACAAGTACACCTTTTGCCTATATCCTCATCCCCGGCTGTCTACAGCAATTGTACAACTAACCATACACTGTATTTTACTTTTCTCTTCAGTGTTCCCCAATTTGTTCCTCTTTTCTCTGTCCAGATCCAAGATCCTCAATTCACTTCTCTCACCACCAAACCCAGAAGTTTCAAGACTTCCTATCATTTCCTTCTTACCCTGTATCTCTGCCCCCCGTATCTTTCCTCTTCCCAAAGCAGAGTTCTCCAGTCTCTGCCACATGCAGAGTACTGGGCACATCTTATTTCCATTTTCTCCATTCATTGCTGCTACTAGATAAACCATGCACCACATCAGTGTGCTACGCTCCTGGGAAGGCGAGCCACAGAAGTGCTCTATACCTTTACCCTGCCCCATCAACCAGCACTCCTATGCCTCTTGTCCTGCATTTTCACTGTAAACACTCAGGGCCAAGGACTGCCTTTTTTTTTTTTTTTTGCAGTTGGCGCAACAGGATCTTAATGCCATCTTATATTCCTTCTGAACATTTGGAAATACTTCTTTATTGTGAGGGTGACTGAGCACTGGCACAGGCTGCCCAAGGAGGTTGTGGAGTTTCCGTCCTTGGAAATACTCAAAAGCCATCCAGAAATGGTATTGGGCAACCAGCTCTAGGTGGCCCTGCTTGAGCAGGGGGCTTGGCCCAGATATTTCCAGATGCCCCTTCCAACCTCAACCATCCTGTGATACACCTCTACAGTTTTTACGTAACGCTAACACTATGCAGGGAGAGGATTAATGAATCACTAGGGAAAAAAAAAGAAAAATCTGGGAGTGCTGGGTCTGTGCTAAACAAGTAATAAAGCACATCCTTTTTTTTTACTTTGCTTTAGGGCTTTATGATTCTTCTGCCTTCTCCTCCCCGCTTTGCCCACAACATGAAACTTCAACAAAACCGGCAACACTTGGAAAATGTCTTGTCTTTAAATGTCTGGACCCTAAATTCAGAAGTTCTTGTACTGCTGACAGCCACAGAGATCCACAATTGCCACTGGATGTACTGAATACAGAAAGTTTTCATAAGCTTGGCTAGTGAAGAGGTGACGGAAAGCCGGGTGTTTTTTATAATAGATAAAAGTTGGTTAATTTAACTATACATTGTCATTAATCAGAATGATGGAAATTTGTTCTGCATTCCACATCTGTGTTTCTCAAGTACTTTAAGAAAAGAGAATTGTCCTGGTGCAATAGTTTGCAAGTCATAGACCAAAGCACGCAGATGAATTCTTGCACAGACATTTGGCCAGAGCTGCCTGAAGGATGTTTGTTTCTTTTAAAACAAGAAATCCCAAACTAAAGAGGTGATATGGGGCAATTTTCAGAATATGTTTTGCTTTCAGAAAACAAAAAACGCTACACTCTTATGGTTACAGCATGTCAAACACAGCATTTCATTATACTGTCCCATTTTGAAAAATGCTTCATTTTTACACATTGCCAAAATAAACCCTTTCCCCCACCTGCATTCTTTGACTTGTAAGTTACTTGCCTTCTACCATACTTATAAAAACTACACTAAATAGATCTGTAACTTTAAATGCAATATTTCTCTCGACTTTATCCTGGATTAGATCAATGTCTGAAAACAGGAACTTAGAAGGCTCCTATTCCACTTAAAATGGATCGATAGTGAATTACTGTTTTGACCTTGGTTGTTCCAGTTCCTGTCTCTTCCTTATCCTGCTTGCTTCTTATGGCTGAAATTTCTCTGGTTTTTTTTTTCTATGACTGCCTGAATCTCAGACATCAGCACGATGGAATGCTATGTGGATTTAACCTAGATTTCTCTCAAGGCTATTTTCCCAAGCGGTGATGGCTCTTTCACCCAAGAGATCTCATTAGCATGCACATATGCACCACTGAGCCTCAGAATTTAATAACTCTATTCCCAGTTCAGCCACAGATGGTATGTCATCTCAAGCAAGTTAAAAAGCACCGTGTCTCAGCTTCTCTCAAAAGTAGAATCTAGCATCACAGAAATCACTCTGGAGGTCTCTAGTCCAGCCTCTTGCTCAAAAGGAGGGTGGAATGAAGCCTGTCAAGGTTGCTCAGGGCTCTTGTCCAGTTAAGTCTTCAAAACCTCCAAGGACTGACACTTCAAAGCTTCTCTGGCTCACCTGCTCAGCATTCAGTTCTCCTCAGATTGCAGAATCTTTTGCTTCAAAGCTCTCCTTTTTCAATTTATGGCTACTGTCTTTTCAATCGCCTCTCCAGGTGCCGGGAGGCTGCTGTTAAAATTGCCCCACAGCCATCTCATCTCCAGGTTGAACAAGCCCTACTCCCTTGGCCAGTCCTCACAGGGCATGTGCTCCAGCCCTCAACCATCATGGTGGCCCCTGCTGGAGTTGCATCATTTTGTTGATGTCTTTTTTCTGATCAGGAAGCTCTCAGCCTTTGGTGATGCCTGTGACTTATGCCCAGCTGACTGTCCAGCAGGAGCTCTGGGTCTTTCTCGAGCAGATCAGCTTCCCAGCTAGGCAGTCCCCAGCCTGTCCTGATGTGAGTCTGTTCCAGGTGCAGGACTTTGCATTTGTTATTTCTGGAACTCATGATGTTTTGTTCATTCCAATACTGTAGCCTGTGGGGACTCCCCGAATGGCAGCCCTGTGCTCAAAAAACCCTACCTTGCTAACAGATGTATTAGTGGATTAAGATGGGTGGTACCAGAAGCAGAGTTCTCTAAGTGGAAACTATTCTATGTGCAAATACAGAACAGCATTTAATTGTAGCACTTATGAGTATCAGCATAGAAGAGCTGACCTTGGAAGACTTACACTTAATTATGCCCTCTTTGGAGAAGAAACTGTTGTAACAACCTGAAGGGCTTCACTGCAACAGACTATCGAAAGCCTGAAGTGGACCGCACGCTCCAACACACATCTGGCTGCATCACACCCTGCAGAAACACAGACGCTGGCCTGTGGTGTTCAAACACCTCACCAAGGAGCCAGAGAACTTCCCAAAACTGCAAACCTTGGGCAAGACAACTCAGCGCACTGTGCAGTGGCCTCAAAATGCGACGTTCTGCCTTGCACCCTGCAAAGGGTACTGCATTTTCAAATGTGTAAATGCAAGGGTTTTCTACGGAGATTGTATCTTTGAAAATACACCAATGAATAGATCTTCATGATTCAGCAACCACGTAAGAGTCACCCCCGAGGCCACTGCCCTCTCCCAGTTAGGACGTCCCCAGTGCACTCTTTTTCCACAGTCATTCCACTGTCTCATTCTACCCTCAGAACTACAGAAAGCCGCAATCAAAAGCAGGATGTTGCTGAACCCTAGAAGGAAGGCGACCCCAAATTACCCAAGGATTGGCACTCAAGGAGCTCTACTCCTAAAATGCCTGTGGGTTTTATTTTTATGTGTGTATATATACAAAAAAATATATATATTGTGTACTTAATAATATATGAACTTTATAAAAATATCTGTCTACACACACAGACACTATTTGGAAAGGGCAAACAAAATATTAACTTATTTTTTCCACGACTTCTATAGTAACTGTTGGGTAAATATTACTTTGCAGGTTTTTTCACGGTAAACTTAAGGCCGTTGCATGAAGGACTCTTGCTTGTAGATGCCACATGGGTCGCTCAGATAGGAGCTGGCGTCTCTCTGGAAGTCCATTGTGCTCCAAACCCTAGGCCATGTGATGTCTGCTGCAAAACCATTTCTGACTTCATTGTAGAGCTCAATCTTACTAATTATCTCATGCCTTTGGTTTACCACATCTGTAAAATTAGGACAGATATCCGAGTTCTATAAATTAGCATGCTTTTCATCTGTAGATTCAAAGTAATTTCCACCGAGGATAAAAAGCAGTACATAAATAGTACGAAAATGGATGTTGTATTATTTATACGGAGTCTACAAAGAGATAATGGTAACCTTTGTCAATCGTTGCTTAAAGCTGGGGGGGAGGTAAAGGAAAAAAAAAGGCTAACAGAACACACCATTACTTATCCCAGCTGTAGTTCTTGTGTTTGAAATACATTGTAATATTTTTGGAAGCACAAAATAAAACACATTTAAAATTACTAGGACTTAAAAACGCAATCTTTGCTTTTGAAGATATTTCCTGAGAGTCACAGAGAACTACTGTCTTGGTGTCTGTAGCTAGTGGCTACTGCACAGAAAATATGTATAATGTTGACAAATATTCCAAAATCGCAAATGCAGAAGAGTTAACTGTAAACACTACTGGAGGTAAGCATGCTTACCATTCTTATAACCCCCCTCAAATAACCATTAGCATAAAAATATTAAATTGCTGGTAAGAAAAAAAAATTGAAAACATCACACAAATAGCAAAGAAAATTGATTTATTTGAATCTACAAAAACACAACCATTAAGATTACATTTGCAACTGTAAACATCTCATGAAAATACTTATCAGGAAACAAAAATATAGACACATTATATTTTTAAATGAAACTTTTCTTTAAATAAACATTAATACATTGGATTAAATATTAATTGTAATAGAAGAAGTCTAAACAATTTCCCTTGAAAATATTATAGATTCCAAGAACATGTTCTTTCAAATGTTTGTTTTTACAGGGAAGTTCAGCATTTCATCTTGATCCACATTTCCAGAAATGCACTAATTTAGCTTTAGCTTTTCCCAGTGAACAGGGCCTCTGTTTAAGTGATATTTTTCATACCACTATGCAATGTCAGTATCCAAACTCATTTCTTGACGTTTATCACAGAAAGACAGGAGTGAACGTAAGAGAAGTATTTATGGCGTTGGCTATAACAATACATTACAGCGCACGATAGTTTTTGTAGCTACTGCACCACGTAAAGCTTCATCCAATTACGGACTTTGCCACATGACAATGTGAAACCCAAAAGATAGCTCTCTAAATACATTTTTAGGGCAAGGGGCCTCAACCAAGTATAAATTTGTTAACGTGAAGAGAGAAACTGTTTAGAACTGTGTAAAATATTTGCATTGTCTCTATGCTCAACCCTCTACTGAATTCCTCGGAGCGGTAATGACACGTACGGGCACCAGCTCTTGCTCAGGCAGCCAAGAGCGTAAATGATACAACTGACAAAGCAGTTATCACAGAGGTCTGGTAAAGCACATCCTGTTTGAAATATTAAATATCGTTCCTCAGGGAAATGGTTCTGTTTCCCAACCAGAGCTCTGTATTTGTTATTCAGGACAGGAAGTGATGAGAAACAGAAAAGGAAGTGAGATGTGGACTGCTGACAGAACTCCTCTGTCCCACTGGTTCATTTCCATCGCTGTGATGACACAACCTCTCCCAGATCACTTTTGGAACTTTCTGATTCCAAATTCCTGAACTTGCTTCAAGTGAGATATTTTCAGAAGAGCAGCACAATTTTTTAAGATCTTGGTTTTTCAGTATCGTTCTCTCAATTGTTGGCAACCTCCACGGAATAGCTTTAGGAGCCAAACAGCTCAAGACCACAGCAAGCTTATTTTCAGGAAGCTGCGCTACTTAACCAGCAGCACAGATCCACCAGGTGAAAGGATGCAGGGGAAGACATCAGCCACAAAGCTTCTTTTCTTAGGAGGTGCTCCTCATGAACAAGCCCTGCCACAAATTTTGTTTACATAAACTCAGTTTCCCTGAATTTAGGTACCCATAAAGCCAAATAAGAAACAGAATCCTGAATACCCTTTGTGCCTGAAACGGGAAGGTTTTCATCTGAGGTTTGGTGGCTTTTCACTAAAATCTTAGCAAAGTCAGGGAGAAGGGAGAGAAAATTCACTCTGCTAGGATTTTTTCACTCTTTAAATAACCATGCCTTAATCCAGAATGCTCTGACAGACAGCAAAAGCTGGTTGGTTTCATGACCTAGTTGCATCATGGAAAATACAGGAGAAGACAAAGACTGCTCTTTCCCTAACTGGACCTTCTGAAAGGCCTACAGAAAATCTGCAGGAGGAAGGCCATAAGGGAGTAAGGAAGCTCCTCCATGAAAAATGAAACCAAAACTGAACTAAAAACAACCCCAAAACACCCATCTACAGACATGTTCCATAAACCTGCTCTCCTGACAGCAAAACAATAAGCAAACGACCATTTATTAGTGTGCATACTAACATAGATATGGTTTTCAGTATTTATATATATATATACACACAGAGAGAGAGGATAGCAATTGTAAAGCTAACACCTTTATTTCAGAAACATCTAACACCAATTACACAACATCTAAGGGGTTTTCTACATGGAAAACCAGTCCTTATTAGTTGCTCAACAGTATTTCCCAGGTGGACTCCCGTACCCTGTGTTAAGTGTCTATTTTACTATGCTTTAGAAAAGATTAAGCTAAAAAAACCAAAAATTTTGGAGTGTGGAGTAACAATATTCTCATAAGGAGTAAGCGTAGAAAGCTGCTGCTTTTAAAATTCTTAACATTCATGCTTTCATGTTGAACTCTGTGCAGATACAGCTATCCAAGGTCAGTTATGTGTGAACCCACAGCTTCCGCCCACAAAGCTGTATTTGGTAAGGATGTGCTAACTTCAGTGCCCCAATAAAAAAAGATAAAAGAAAATTAAACGTTTCCACCTACCCAAGCAGAAGGGAGCAACTGCCTCAATGTTACTGAGAGCCCAAAGAGCTTCGAGGAAGACTTAAGCTACTGAATGGACTCTGCAAAAATGAAGACTTCAACTATGCTCGGAACCATATTTGGCTCTCCAAAGATCTATTGTAGGGAGAAATGTTATAATACCACACAGTTTGTTTGTTGGGAAACTGGGTCATAAAATACCCTATTGTATGGACAGTAAGCAAAGAAGAAAATTAAATGTGGCCTGAGAATCTTCACTATGAGTACTCTGCACTTTAGCCAAGGATTATGGCATAGAAGCATCATCCCAACGGCAGTAACGGAGTTGTAACGGTTGCCTCCAGCAAGTATGGAGCTGCTTCCACAACACGCAATTATACTGACGGGTGATTTATGCAGAGGCAGGGTTAGTACTCTTGAGTTTTAAACTCCTTTTTAAGTTGCATACTCCAATGCATAAGACCATTGTCTTCTGCAAAAGCTTTTTTTTAAGCTGTTGTTCCCATGATACATCCCCTACTCTTCTCGCATCTTCCCTCATTCATTTCCTATTAGTGACTGCATCAGAGGTATACCGGGCAACTTTTGGTGAGATCAGAGTATTTCTATGCCACATCATCAGCATATTTTGGCCACAAATGGTCTTTAATAAGTCCTGGGTAGATTATCTACTTGAGCGTAATCCTGCGACGGCAGAGAGAGTGGCAGTCTTCGTGACACCATGCTGGGAAAAGCAGCAGAACGAGGCCATCAAAGAACTAGCCCAAAAGCTCATTCCACAAATCTTTATTGTCTGGACATTTTAGATTATTTTCTTTTATTCATTAGTATCAACTGATTTACTAATATCTCTTGCTCAAGTTCTTGATAACAAAATTCAGAATCAGCAATTCTGCTGATCCTCTTCCATTCTTAAGTGTTTCCATTTACTTTAAGGCCAGAAGCCTTACAGGACTTCATTGATTTAAAAAAAACTTCATTAAATGCTTTAATATTTTTCACGTTCATACTTGCAATCCAGATCTATTTATTGTCTTGCAGAAACCATGTTTGTAAAGCTAGTGGAGAGGGGAAAAGAAATGTGCCATATATGCTGTTTTGAAGATGTGACCTCTTTTCAACCTACCAGAATCCACTCTTAAAATATACATTCTTCTACTACCTTCGAACCTCACTAGAAGCTAAGGGTTTTCCAGCAATGAAGTGATATGAATAATACATTTGTCAGATGTGGTTTATTATTCCCCCGCCCTTCAAAGAACTGCATAGGCAGTAGAAGTTCCTTGTGGAAGAGGTAAGTAAAAAGAATTTTCTACTGCATTTCTATTGGACGCGGCAAAGTTCAAAGAGTGTATCTTGCACTTGCCTCAAAGGTATCAAGTTTTACAATGGCCCTCAGTTCCCTTTTTCGTCTGAGATCTGAGAGTAAACTGCCAGACTTGAAGATCCAAATACTTCTGCAGCTACACAACATGATTTGTTTCAATACTGTTAATCCTGCATGTAAAGTGTAGCCTTTACTAGAACTACAGATGACGCTACTGTAATCAGATCTGCTTTTATTTGTGCTCTAACACATGCAAGCTCAAAAAAAAGCTTATTCAAGGGAATTTTGCACACTAGTAGGTGTAGGTCCGAAGTTCTGCAGAGAAAAGATGGAAATGTGTCAAGGAGAATGTCAAAGGTTCAATGTCCCTTGAGAACGCTCGTTTGCTTTTGAAATTTTCATCCGTACAGAGCATCCGCTCCTAGCATGCTATTTTAGGACCATTTTAAGCCTTGTTCAGGCATGTTCATCCCCAGGTACTTTTAAGTACCTGCTGTGAGAGCAGACCACCTTTCTGACCTGGTTAGTAACTGTTTGCAAGTCTCATTTCCAGGCAAGAGAAGCAGCATTAAGACTTGAGCAAAGTTAAGGCTGATCCTGTATCTTAGCTGCAAGAATTTACAGCTCTGTGTTAAGGAAATTATAGTCAAATAACACACTTCCGTCAGTATCTGGACAGGGTCAGGAGGATTTGCTCCCCAGTGTACAATTAGCCAGATGTATTTTGTTTGTTTAGCAGTAGGAACGGCAAGCCCAAATTGGTAGGCTGTTTGGAAACAAATATAATCCAGGGCAGATGTGGATTCCAAGGCAGTATGAAAAGCCCTTTCTGGAACTTGTAGTTTGTGTCTTGCTTATGTTCTCAGCGTCAAACCGATCACCAAACCCGGGGTCTGCAAGGAACCCCATAGCTCAAGCTGTGCGTGGGGAATCCACTGCCTTCTGGAGAATGGCACTCCAGCTAGGAACAACCAGGCACACGGGTCACCTAACGGATTTCCCATAATTGCAGGCAATTTAAGTAATGTGACTGTCTCATTTTTTGTGGCACACTGTTCTAATGACTTAAGTACTTTGGCCGGAGTTTTGTAAGTCACCCGAGTTTTACAAGTGCAGTATGTTCCATAAAGTGTGACATTTAACCGCCTGCTGTACCAGGGCGATGTCACTAGAAAACATCTTGTAGTCCCCCTTGGCTTTGAAATGACAGCAGATTCTGCAGGTGAAGAACCTGGCCCCATCAAAATCACAGCCAGACCTACACCGTGGCACATCTTCATGCTAAAAATTCAACAGATACTGTCTTCCCAGGCATAAGTTCATCACAAAGATTTAGGAAATTAATAAACGCTCTTTTGCAGATCCAACCCAGTAATTCAGAGGCCTGATGCACAAAAGATTGCAAAAGCCAAGGAAGACAGCAAGAAGGCACGCTGTTTATGTGCGGCCATTTCTCAAGTTTTCATTCTCTTTTCAAAGAGCTTAGAGCACGTTACGCTACTCCTAATTAAAAGCTGGTCTTGATTACGGGAGCAGAGAAATTGCAACCAAGCCCCTGAATATTCTGGGCAGTCTTGCACTTCAAAAACTTTAAAAGGCCGCTGCCGGTTGGCTCTTTGTTGCCGTCTGGAGACGCGGAGGGAAGGCGGCGGCTGGAGTTTGGGTGCTGTTTTGGGGCGGGGGGAGGCAGCTCTTTGTTCCTTTAGTTAAGCCAGACCAAGTTTGAAGGCGAAGTTGCCTGTTACCGCGCAATGGCCGGGCTTTGCGAGCACGCTGCGACACAGGCACGGCCAAACCTCCACCTTCACCCTGGCCAAGCCCTGAAGCGTTCCGGGTTTGCCAGCGGCGAGCCGGACTCAGCCGAGCGGCCGGAGGGGATCAAAGGCGGTGTGCGGGAGACCGGGCGCGACCCGGCCTTTCTCCACGCAAACCCAACTTGCGCGGCCGACCCGAACGCACCCGAGGGGACACCCCGGGCGCCTCGGTGAGGGAGCGGGCTGAGCGCCGCCGGCCCGCTCCGTGCCCCGGGCCGGCCAGGGCAGCCCCTCGCCCGCCCGGCCTCGCCGCCACTCGCGGGGCTGGGCGGGACGCCGCAGACGAGACCAAAGCGCCTTAAAAGCCGAACTGGACGCGGCTCAAGCGCTGTCGTGGATGGGGGGGGGGAGGAAGGGGGGACATAAAAAAAAAGGAAATCAAACCCACAAACCACCACAAAAATCCCCCAAAGTAGGGAGAAGCGGAGCTTTAAAGCCTGCTCTCCCGTCAGCCATTTTAGAAGCGTGAGCTGCGAGGGGCGGCGGGGCACTCCGCTGCGCAGCTTTCCCTGCCGGCCCGCCCGCGGTTTATCACCGGGGGGCCGAAGAGAATATAAAGAACAAAACCGTCCCCAGCGCGTCTCCCTGCCCTCGGCAGCACCGAGCCGCCGAGCGGAGCGGAGCAGCGCGGAGCGGCCGCCGCGCAGCCCGATCGGCGCCAGCCGCTCGGTCCCCCGCCGCCCTCACCTTGGCGTCCGGCGGCAGGATCAGCACCTGGCTGTTCTCCTCCTCCTTCTTCGCCGCCTCCTTCTGCGCCAACGCGGAGTTGAACGACACCTTCACCATGGCCGCTCCTCGACGCCCCACACGCAGGGAGAAGGAGGATGACAAAAAGCCCGGACCGGCGGAGCTTCGAGGGCTGCCTCCTGCCTTATCGCCCCCCCACGCTGCCGCCTCGCCGCGACTGCCGCCCCCGTCCCCTTGTCAGGCGGCGGAGGAGGAGAGGCGGGCCGCGGCCTGCGGCGGCAGCTCGTCGGCAATCGCCTGCAGCTGCAGCACCAGCCCTTGCAGGCCGTTTTCAAACTCGATGAGCTCGCCCGACTGGGCGTGCGACAGCCCGTAGATGCGAGCCACGCCGTCGCCCACCTGGAGCACGGTGCCGACTTCTTCCAGCTCGGCTTCCGACTTGAAATTGGACAGTTGCTGCCGCAGGATTGCGGAGACTTCATCCGGACGTACTTCTGCCATGATGCTGACTTATAGTTGGGCTTGGAAGGGGTTCTCTTTGAAGGAGGAACGCAGGCGGCTAAGACGCGTGCGCACCGAGTCGTCGATCTGCCGGTCACCGATGCGGAGGACGAAGCCG
>JAVSBS010014632.1:0-53329 GCA_033124195.1 Coracias cyanogaster | reverse complement strand
CCTCACAGTAAAGAAGTTCCTCCTCATGTTGAGGTGGAACTTCCTGTGCTCTAGCTTGTATCCATTGCCCCTTGTCCCATCGCAGGGCAATCATAGAATCACTAAGGTTGGAAAAGACCTCTAAGATCAGCAACCCAACACTATCATGACCATCAAATGAGAGAAAATATGATTATTTCTACAGCTGTCTGCATCTCTTAGCTAAGCAGTTACATTGCCCCAGGCCTGTGCCTGAAGCACGCTTGCCTCCTGAAAGCTTTTGCTGACTGAACTTTCCTTTATCTACAGCTTATTTTTTCCCCATTGTGTCTTGTCTTACAGTTGAAGAAGAAAAGAGTGATCACCCTGGCTACATGACAGATAGTCTATCAAATTGGTGAAATATTTGAGATTTCTTTAACATTTGCACTGCATATACCCCGCTACCATGACTTGTGTAAACAGAGTATTTAATCCATCCTCACTTACATTCCCAAAGGGTGATGTATGTATGCATTGCAAAATTTTCAATACCAGCAGATTAAAAGTTATTAGTTCAGATAAGGAAAGTACTTGTAAAGTTCTTGCTTTGTTTAGACCATTTTGTATGTCCCACCCAAAATTTAAAATACACTGTACCACCTTACCTGCAAAGATGATTGTCATTTTGGACAACTACTTCATTAAAAACCATTTTTCAGTAGTCATGGGGAAACCTTTTAACACTTTCCACCCAGCTGTACTTTGAAGCCTTTTCATTTCTGATAAAGGTAGATTCCTTCACCACTTCACTGCTGGCTCTGTAGGTTGCTGATGGTCAAAAAAGCTGGTGAGATATTAAACCAATCAAGCTATCTTTGACTCCAGAGTTGTTTTTTTTGGTTGGTTTTTTTTTTTTCAGGTATCTGTCACCACAGAAAGTAGGCAACAACATGCACTTAGACCTCAGTCCTGCCCCAGTTGCATGCAGAAACGTATACTCTGAACAACCCTACTGAGCACATCCCACCACATGAAAATAGCAGGGGAACGGGGCTTACAGGATCAGGGCATCACTGATGACTGGCACACAGTCACTGCTGTCGTCAGAAGGTGCAGTACTGCTGGGGCTAGTGCTGGTGTACTGGGTCCGAATCTAGTGTCATGCATGACGACAGGCACACAGAATATTAATTGAATCATTATTGTGCTTTGTTGTTGGCCTGGATTTTGAGTTGCAAAACCGGAATTATACGTAAAGCGGTTAATTACCGTTCCATGCTGATAAGGATATATTTAACATTATTTATGTAGCTTTGTGGTCTTCCTGGAAAGCCCTCTGTAGTTCTCATGTAATTAAAAAGTAGCCACGTGATTCTTGTGTCCAAGCAACTGTGTTTTATTTTTTTAACCTTTAACCCTAGTTGTGCTCTTCATCTCTGAATGCTACTTTACTCTGATCTTTCTCATGACACTGCTAATTAATTTTGTCCACTCACATTAACTGTAACGTTGCTTCTCCTCAACACAGAAATGCAGCTGAAGGAACAGAGGAATTAATTTCTATCACGGAGCTATAGGCATTTCAGTAATTGTTTATAATCTATATCATTCCATAGAGGAACATAACTGGAGAAATCAAAATGTCCTTATTTGTTCATTTTTAAGCACTACTTTATCTTTCAATAGCAGTCTATGTCATATGGCATCTATATTCATTATGACCTCCATCTAAAGTCCAATGGTATCCTCCAGAATCTTTTCGTTAATTTAATTGCTCTTTGTTGTCAAGCATACTCTGAGTATCTCAGGTGCATCTAAGTTATTTTTCAGCATATTTTACACTACAGTCACCTAGTGCTCAGGCAAAAAGTAGAAGGCTTACACATCCTTTGGTTTATTAGTACTATGAAATTCATATGCCTCTAAAATGTCTCAGAGATACAAAACCTGTACTAATCACATTCCCAGTTGAGTGGTTTTTGTGTGCACTCCTGATCTAAGCTCACCAGCTTAAACAATTCTTTACCAGAATCATGGAACAGAATAAATGTTCTGCCTTGTTGATGAGCTGTTTGTGAAACCCTAATATTTTCAATCTGGCAGATAATCGCTTATGTAACAGATAGCTGCTGCCGAGCTTGTCAGATGTCAGTAACTGTTAGAAATGTGTGGCGTTTAAGTTGGGCCATCTGTCGCCTTGACTGAATGAAAAGCCAATCCCCCCAACACTGCAAATGCAAAAGGCAGAAACGTTTTGCTGTAGTTAACTTGCCTTGCTGCTGATGGCTAGTCCTAGCATTCAAGGGAGAACTCAAATAAGCCTAGAGGCATGGGGCAGAGGTCACCTTGGCTGCTGAGGAACCATTTCTGAGAATGGGCACCATATTCACATTAGTTGTATCTCAAGAAGTTGTGCACTTTCTGTGACCAGGCGAGCAAGCTGAAACAAACACAGCCGGGTTAGTGTGAGGTGTCAGGCCAAGCTCACTGCTCTTCCCACAGAAGCCAAACACCATAAGCACATCTAAGAGAACCTATAACCTGAATCATACCTGTTGCTTATTTTCCTCTCCTGGGACTTGTCCAGAAAGAACAAGTGTCCTGTCTTAATGTGACCCTGGAAAAACCTTTCTACTTCCCATATTGTCTGTGCTGTGCCTCCATCATCTCACAATATTTACCGTATGTGGGCAGTGATCACATCTTTCAGCCCTGCAATGGAGCTGAGTCTGGAATGGTGATGAACAGATGTTCTCCAGCCTGTGGCTACTAGAACATTTTTAGGCAACCAAGAAAGTGCTGGACCACTCTCAGATGATGCTGTGCAATTTTGATGGCAAGGAATTTGGGGTGAAATGCTTTTCTTCTGTATAACAGTGCACTGAAATACAAGCAATCATGTCATATTTCTTGAAAGATTATATTTTTTTTAAGGGAACATCAGTGTTCAGTCAATATGCCCTCTAAATGCTCTCTTGCTGGGACTCAGCCATTTCATTCTTTGAAGAGAACTTTGATTCCCTGCAAGGGAACTTTGATTAAAAGCACTTTGGGAAAGAATATACATTTCTGAATACACAAAATGTAGTTGTTCTCCACTTAGCAGACTGTATGAAGGAAATATTTGTAGTATCTTTGCTCTCACTCCTTTCATATGAAAAATAATTATTCACTGTTTTAGTTACTTTCAAAATGGCTAAAAAACAGTGACTTCTTTTAAATCTAATGAGGTTTTGCCATAAAAGCCTGAACCTGTCTCTTGATAATAGTAACACTTTCAGGTAACCAGATCAGCTTAAAAATGAAAGTCCAATTTTAAAACCGATTTTAAGTGGCCAAAAATTCAGTCACCTAATCACTTTTATTCTATATAGCCTATAGTAAGAAACATGTCATGAAATCTTGGTTAAGTGTTTCAAAGGTAGGTGTCTAATCAAAGTTGGACATCTAGGCTCTCCCTGGGACTGACAGTGAAAGTAAATACCTCCAAAGGTTACATTGTCCTACCTGCTGAAGAACAGGCTGAATCATTCCTGGAAATGTCTTTCCTTGTACAGCATTAGAAATTTTTGATGCACCAACTTCTAAAATAAAAGATTAATCTCCTTCCTGATGTCTTCATGTCAAGACCTACTTCTGAAGAGCACATTCAGGCACTCTCTGCACCTCTACAAACTGAAATACTTTGAAAGCTTTCCATGAGGCAAAAGAAATGTCGTGTTTTTGTTGTGGGGTCCAGTTATTCCCTAAGCAATCTGAAGTTCCAGGTGCTTTTTGAAATTATGTCTGTGGAGCTAATGTGTTCCTGGAATTCTTTTAGCATTGACTAGGTCTATTCTAGAAGAAGTGAAATAGACCATGGACTAATGGGGCAATTGGAAGAACTAAAGTTACTCATCTTTGAATGTTGTTGCATTGCTCTATGGCCTTTAGGTTTGTCTACAGGGGAAGTCGTTATGTAAGGAAATTTTGTCTTCCTCTTTAGCCAAGTTGCATTAATTTTGTCCCAAACTAGTTTGTTAACACACTTAGAATATAAGACAAGATGAAAACAAGAAAAGGCATACGAGAGGAATCAGAAAATAAACGGTCTGCTGTTTATTGTGGGTCTGAATGACTTCAGAAAGATCACTTCATTTGTCTCTAAAATTCAAATACCCACTGCATAAGACTTTATATTGCTCCACAGGAAGTCTCTTTTACCACTGGATCAAGACACTTCTATGTGTTGTAAAAAAATGTTTAAAATGATGTAAACTGACAATAAACAGCATTAGGAAAAAGAAAGACCATTTTCTTTTCAGTATATCTTTTTTAACCCTGCCAGGGTTTCCCCACTGTAACACTTTTTTTCTCTAAATTTTTTGAGTTCTGGCTTAAAGTTCCTCATTAGTTTAGGAGAGGGAAAAGGGAAACATAAATGAGGGAAGAATCCTTTTGGGACACCCCTAATGGAGCTATGAGCATAGACTATGATTAATACAGACAATTATGTAGACAAAGGTACGGTCTGCAGTTTGTACAAGCTCCTGAGGGGACTGCCACATTCTCTAGGTTTACTAAGCTTGAGAAATCTCTTCTACCTCAAGGGGGCACAGAAGAATTGTCATTTAAACTACATCCATGGTGAAATAATATTAGGCTTTCCGACAGTGTAGCTCAAGTAACATTTAGGATTCCCCTAATTATATCACACTGTCCTTAACACGAAGCTTGCCAAGCCTACAGGAGAAACTGTTGAATGGATGTAGAGACCCTGCCAGGTCGAGAGCAACAAATTCAGTTCCTGTATTCTCCATGCTGTTTCTTTTTTCCTTGTGGCAATGCTCCAAGGGAAAAGGGAGACTTGATGTTTTGCCTATCCCTTTCAGCTTCCTCATCCTCATCATATCTTTCATCCTCATCTTCATCTTCGCTATGGTGAGGGCTGGAATGCTGAGAGACAGAAGGTGATGGTGGCACTGATGAAGGCCTGGGGTACCTGAAACCTTCCGTCTGGCAGAGAGAGAAGCAAGTTGTATATATTATCACAGTATTCCTCAGTTAGTCATATACAGCAATTTAAGGCTGTATAGCCTTAAATTTAAAGCACTTCAAAGGAACCCAATGGTGGGATATAAGCTAGACCTGCTCTGCACTCTAAAATTAAACTTCCTTGAACCCCGATCTCATCAGTCCTCCTCTGCCAGTAAGTACACTCTTATATGGCACTGATCTTTAGCCTGTGTCCCATAAACAATATGCTGCCCTTCCAGCAGTGCTTTTTGCCAAATATGACTATCTTTATTGAGCCTTAAAACTGTCAACTCTGTAGTCAGAACATGCTTATTGAAATTCAGAATTCAGTCTGAAGCTTTAAAACAGGTATCTAGTTATAATGTCAACATCTGCAAAACCAGAACCAAACAAGGGGTTTGGTCTGAGCCTCTTTTCTCTTTCTTATTAAAAAAAAAAAAAAAAAAAGTGTTACTCTCTGGAGGTGTCTGGATGTTTGGTTTCACATAACTTTGTTCTTACATTGGATCTAATCAGCCTCCATTCTCAAATTGGTACTAATAAGCACTACGCAAGAACTGTTTGAAGGTGTGTCTTTAAACTGACCCTTAGCAGTTGCAGCCACAGCCTCCTCCTCGTGTACCGTGTCAAGACAAAGGCAATACTTTGCCTAGAACATCCTTTCCCAGCTCCCCTGCTATGTGGTTTCCACAAAAAATCTCCATGGCATTTAATCAGAAGCATAATTAGAAGCTGCCACTCTTCTAATAGGAATTTCAAGGGCCAGTTCCTCAGTTGGTCTGAAGTCGCACAGTCACCCTAAATCACCTGAAGAACTGTTCCTGTCCTGCACCTGACATCCTGACTCCAACTGGAGCTTGGGTCTCTAACTTGTTAAGCTTTTGAGTTCCTACTTCCCTCCAGTTAAAACTTGCTAACTCTCTTCTCTCTCTCTGTAAAGTAGCTAAAATGCAGACGAACTCATCTCCAAAAGCAGACTTTACCTTTGGTGGAGCACTTGGTTCCATCTCAAATTTAGCTGGGAATGTTCTGCTGAGGGCCAAGTGTCTGGCGTGCATGTAATACTGCAAAATAAAGGAAAAGCCTTTACAAGTCAAGCAAGTGTTGGGTATATTTAAGCAGGAAAAAAAAAAGGAACATAAAATCAGTATCTTCTAGAAGATGATGCTGAGCAAAAGCTAAACATATTTTCATCTAAGCAGTATCCAACTGATTGTGCTGCTTGTAATGAACACATTGCTGTGAAGTAGTGAGGCATTCACATTAGATTCACACTGAAGAAGAGCCTGGAACAGAAGCTGAACAAGGTTTCTGTAAGACTAAGATGTATTAAGATGGAAACCAGCACTTGTCTCAGTCAGTGTAGCTCTTATTGAGTGACAGATATTATTTATCCCTCAAGATAGAACTGGCTCTTTTCCACCAGGAAAATTGACATCTTTAAGTGTGCACGTGCATACACATGAAATTGGGATTCATCCTTGCATAGGAAGCATATGTAACAGTTACAGAGAAGTAACATTTGTCAATTTACTGAGGCCTGATATTAAGGAATTTGGCAAAAATGTATTTATGGATCCACTGTATTAATGAGTTTCCATCAGGTGCATCGAAAAAATAGCTCATTGTGCCACAATCTTATGGTGCATTGGGAACTGTATAAACAGAAAGGTTCTCACACAGATATCGGAGCAGGACAAGGTCCAAAATAGTTACAAAACTGATGTATGTGCATGCACTTCTTTGCTCCTGTGGACTTGAGAATACTGCTTTGTTACTGTCTTCCTAGCACATGGTACTGCAGCGTTTTCTATGTCAAATTAAAAACATTATTTTGCCTTTAAGGCGCGGAGGTAGTATAGGAGTGTTGAGGAGCCATAAGGCCCAGCAGCATTTTAGGAAGAACAAGTAGAATTTTTTAAAGAGTCCAAATGACTTTGAAGCACAAATCCTGCTTAGCACTGGACTGCCAGTGTTGTCAGAGACACAAGCTTTTTACATGGTCTTTAGCACCAGGAGTACAAAGACATCAGTGTGACTGGCTCCTGCTCTAACCTATTCAGCTGAGTCACGTCTCCTTACCACTGGAGAATGGAAGCATTACATTAATATGTAAAGGCAGGATTTGCCTGTAGCACTTTCGAGAGGTGCTGTTCAGAACAGGGATGTCTCCTTGCACTATAGCATGACGCTAAAGACTGCTAGTTACACTTTTTAGTACTTCTATTAGATAGTTTCACACACCCTGCCTAGGTATCTCCAGTCCAATAGATCTGAGAGCCTCTCAGTTCGGTTTCTTTGGATGATCCTCTGGCGACGGGACTGTTGACAAAATCCATAGAGGAACTGAGTCAGCTGGTTGCACGATTCATCAGGTGAGAGGAACCTCCTGTCAACTATGTAGATGCCTGAAGGACATAAAGGTGAAGATGAGTGGAACTGAAAATGGAATCTGATCTCTTACATTTCCATTCCACCTTTTGTCACATAGTCTTACAAACACTGCATGTATTGTATCTTCTTTCTAATATTAGAAGGCAGCTATAACTGGAACATTTGTTAATATTCTGATGGAATGAAAAGCTGCTGAGAAATAGATATTTTCATTTTAATTTTCTTTACCTTTCAGACTGAAATTCAGCAAATTTTTCAAAACTCACAGGCTTTGTTGTTGTTGTGTATGTCCAAAAGGACGCAAGAGTTTCTGGATAAAAACATATCATTTTTATCTCCCATCATTTAAAAAATACTATCTACTTTAAAAAACAATAATAATCGAGTGCTTTCCTAGTTTGCAGTAGAATTCCAAGTGTGGATGGTCAGAATCAGCCTGTAGGAGAGAGGCTGTATTTTCTGTAGAAGTGCAAGTGTTTCCATAGAGATAGCTAACTCACATAGATTAGACAATATACATTTTTGGCAGAGAAAGGGCTGAGATAAACTTTGCCTCTATGTTTTGTCGAAAGCAATGCCTTATTCTTGCAACCTTCCTTACACCAGGGTGTTGGGAAGAAGAAGGTACTAGAACTCAGCTACCTTAATGGAAAAGACAGATGCACAATTACCTTAACTGAAGTGCCCAGCATCCCCTAGGAGTGTACAGGAAGTTATGTCAATGCTCACATCGGTGCTTTGGCAGAGAAGAGCAAGTGACCTGTGTTCTTGGGCTGTGATCTTTCTGAAGGCACTCAAAGGCATGTCTACCCAGGCAGATGTAGCTGTATTTGCAATTAGCTCTACCCCTGCCCCTAGATCAGGCCATGGTTTGTACTAATGTGGAGCTGTCATTGCCTGATCATGCAGACAAGCCAAGGTACTTTGAAAGAGGCCCCAGTTCGGGCACATTTTCAATACTGTCTTGACAGACTAGGAGATGGCTACCCTCCTCCTCCTCAACACACTTCAATCATGAACCATTTCTAAACTTTTATGAGCAGATTCCTATTTGTAAGCAGGCTCCTTCTCTTCTCAGAGGTTTATTTTTTAGTGTACATGATTTGCACATGTCTTTGTTTGGTGGGGGCAAGTTTCACTGGCCTTGAAGTCTGAGTGCATCTTTCTTGGTCTCTTCAAACAGATACAGATTTTCACTGCTGCTTTTGAAGAGCTCTGAATATTACAATGTAACCAGAGGCATTAAAGAGAAGTGCTGGATGAATCTAGAGTAGTATGAGAAGCGCTGAGTTTGGAAGGATAAAGCAGACAAAAAGTTAACGGGAAACAAAAGTGAGAGAACTTGAAAGGGTTTGGATAAATAGGAAAGCTTGAATGGCTTGTTCAACATAACAAGCTATTCAGAGATCTAAATATATTCCCCCAATGAACTCCATTGCAGTAATGAAAGCGCAACATCGAGGAGTATCGGTATCATTGCTGTGCTTTTTGCTTTCCAAACTCAGAGGCGGTATTTTGATATGGCTTAAAAATGTTACCATAAGCTGCTGGGTCAGCAACATGTTCCTGCATGAAACAGCCAAATCCAGAAAGATTTGTGGTTACGCTGGGAATGCCCATCACAGTACATTCAGCTGGCAAAAGAAACAGACAAAAAGTGTTTCAGGGTGATGTGCTTTGAATGGTTTCACCTTGAGAGAAGAAAAAAAAGGAAACAGGCAGAGAGAAGGTCTCATAACACTAGAGCTGCTATGAAAATGTCAAGTAAAAACCATTATGCTTTGCTGTGGACTTGTAGAAAAAGAAAAAAGAAAGAAAGAAAAAGACATCTTAGAAAATTTCCCACTGTTTTTGTGAACATCTCTTTACTTCCCAGCAGCTAAACTGAAAACTTTCTGAGAGTCCAGTGTTGAAAGAGAGAACCTCAATACATGGTCTGAACTGTTTGGATTTTAAATTGAATCTTGACATACACCTATGTTTATTAGTTATTCCCAGCTATGTACAAAACTGAATCTCTTAAGTGCAGGAGCATGTTAAACTTTGTAGTTTGAAATTCATTGTTTGTAAACTGGTCCCTATAGCAAGGAAAAAAACCCCAACAATCCTCATCATTAACTCAGAACTGCACTCAAAGTAGAGGTGGAACTAATTTTCTAGAATTAGAAAATGTAAACATCTTTTGTAGTTATTTCTATCATCACTGTGAGTAAGAATAACTGTTTACTCAGGTTTAAAGAGTTTTTGTCAATGAACTTAAGCCTAACCTAAGAGAGCACACAGAAAAAGTAAATATTCTAGTCTTTGAAATGCTGAAAGCCATCTACACGGCCTTCATTCATATGACAATAAAACTGGTGTCTGTAAAATAGAGCTATAAATCACTTCTTGTTTCCGGGAGAATTAAATGAGTATCAACAAAAACAGTCACTTCTGCATTAGTAAAGGAGAGAGAAACTATCTTTTCAGTTAGTGTAAATCACAGCTTTCCTCAAAACTGCTAAGTACCAGTCTAAATTTTCTGTCCAGGTTTACTTTAATGTTCACTTGAAAATCACCCTTGGCTGTCACTTTCTCTATATCTTAGTTGAGATTAGAACAGGAAGAGAAATTGCTTTAATGCAAGACAGTTGTCATACTTGAATTGAATAGCTCTTATTTGGAGAGATAAAGCTCTGGAGAATGACTAAATTTGCAAAGTTTCTATTCTGATTCTTTGTCTTAAAACAAAGGCTCTTCAGCGGGGCACCCCAACTTTCAGATGTGTATCAAGACAACAGAAGGTATTTTGGAGGGCATAAAACCCCCAGGCACTTAGGCTTTGATCTTCATCAATATTTGATTTCAGAGTTTGCACTGATATCATCAGGTGTTAGATGCCTTGTGTAAATCTGGGGCAAATATTTTTGAGTCAGAAACTATATGCTCTCTGTATGTCCATTTAATTCTCTGAGATTCTCTACCACTGCATGTATTTGTGGTAAGTGTCTTAGATATGGTGTTACATAATTCTATCAAACTTAATTGTTATCTTGAATTAAATCCACTGAACTACATTGGCCAGTAGCATCATATTTCTTGCCCTACATTTTTCAATATGTACATTTCTCTAAATCTTCTTTTTAAATCCTTGAATTAAGTTAAGAATTAAGTTTTTAAAATGATTTTTTTTTTCTAAAGCCACAGAAAATCAAAAGATTACATGTTAGTGTCGGTAAAGGTCCAGCACAGGGACAAATATGAGTAGTTGTCACTCAGTAGATGTCATTTTATACCACCTGTCCCCCAAATGTTGCCAGCAGTAAGACCTTTGCATTCCAGAGGAAGCAGAGCCAAAAGAGTTTTTTCAGCACTCTGGAAGAAACTGGCTGCAAAGCTATTCTGCATCCAAAGAATGGGTGTTTGTCTTCTGATACTAGTTAAGCATACAGATGGCCTACCTGGAGTGTAACCCCAGGGTTCATAGTATGATGGAAATACACCAAGGTGGCAGCCTCTAACAAACTCCTCATAGTCCAAGGGCAGCAACGGGCTTGTTGAAGAAAGAAACTCTGGATGTAGTATCACCTGGATATTCAAAACTTACATTAGAAGTGAAAGAAAACCATCATCAATACATTTTAATTATCAATAATCTTAAGAAATTTCTTCACTCTGGTCTTTTCCTGATTATCTGGACAACACTTTCTTTGTCCATATTTACCTAATTCTCTTCCCACACTGCAACATATCCTGCCTTTGTGCAGTCTTGTCCTAGAAACAGAACTGATAAGGAACTCTTTTTCTGGACAGGTCTTCAGCTTTATCCTTGTTGATTAAGGAAAACCACATGCATTGAGAACTATGCCTAAGGCTGTGGCATTTAGCAATACCAAATTGTCTCTCTTGGTCTGTTGTACCAAGATACAGAGTATTTGGATGTCTTATTCCAGAGGAGACCTCAGAACACAGCACTTCTGAGCTTCACGGCATCCAACTGAAATACAGGAATGCTTACAGTGCTCAATGGATCTCGCAAGAACTGAGAGAATTTTTAAACCAGACATTCTATAGCCTCATCATCACAATCCTGCGCCTAGGCTAACTAATCTTGCTGAAAGACAAAGCTTATCAACTTAGGCTAATGTCCCACTTTCAGGACCCAAGAAAATTTATCTGCATGAGTCTGCAGGGTTTTGGGTCACTGCCTCATATTCCACTGCTAAGTAGACAATCTCTACAGTATTATAGGCTATCTGCTTTCTAATGACTTCAAGCAGTTAATTTGGAGAATTTTTTTGTTGCATTTAGATGCAATCCTTCCACCCTACTTTTGTTACATCTAGTATATTATTACCATACTATGCTCTCAGAGCTTATTGGAGACACAAACTTAGTGGAGACTATGTTAAGCCAGAAAGAAGCCACTAGGAAGTTGAGGAAAACCTTTACTCCATTACTGTAATAGGTTTAAAAGCCAAAACACTGAGAACAAGTGCTATGTTGTTGTCAGTGATACTGTGGATCTGACTTTAAAAGCAAGGTTTGGAAGAGGAAGAATTTGAAATTTTAGGTTCTACTTTGGATAGACAGATGATGAGATAGTCATAGTTAACAGAAAGAATGCCAGAGATTGCCAGACCAGAAAAACACTATGGCAGACTTGTGAAAGGGAAAGTTGATAATTTCTGTAGTCTGGCAAGATAGACCACAGTGGAAGTAAAGAATGGATTTATTTACATACATTCAGCTTTGACAGTTGATAGAAACATGAGCACAGCATGAACAGGAGGTATTTCTGCTCAGGGTCAAAGCCCTGGATACCTCCCACAGAAAATGCTGAGTGTCAGGGTAGTGTTCTTAAGAGATGAACCAATGCTCCAGAAATGTCTGTGCTCAAATTCTGGACCTCCAGTTTTAAGCAAATGAATACAGAGTTTTATATTTAGGTGCAAATGACCTGTGGCACTTCCTAGATTTCAGGAGTAGTAGGTCCTCATTCAGTACAGGAAGCAGCAATGAAAAAAATCCCTAATGTCAGATTTTAACTCAAAATGAACCTGGTTAACCAGCAACTGAGGATATCTGTGAGGTGACTAGTTATCATTCCTGGAAAAGGAGGAAGAGGGAAGAATTTATCAATATAATACTGCCTATCAAGAATTTGACTGCACTCCCCATGTTAATTATCCAGACTGAGACTGTTTAAAGAAATTCCATTTTATATCTACAATGAAAATGACAGAACGTACCTTCACTCTGTCTGTCCGGTTATTGAAAAGGCCAATGCGTCGGATGGTATTCAGGATCGGGTCATTGCTGTCATCAATCATGTTGTGGGTGGTCACTGGAGGCAGACAGTGACGCTAAAGAGAGAGAAGACAATCCATAAGCCAGAAAAAACTGTTGACAAAGAGTCCTCTTACCATTTTCTAAGGTTAGTGGAGGACATTGGGACATTTTGTCATCAATGTAAATAGGTTCTTGCCCTCTCATTTTAAGGTAAGAAAGGAAAGTTATGATCATATATTGTTGTCTTCTATACAACTAAGGCCACAAATGAGACCATAAGATCTGTCACAGGACTTGTTTCATTTACATCAAAATAAATGTATTTGTACTAAATTTTAGAAAGGCCTACCATTTAATTTTGAAGGTTTTTAGTCAGTACTTTATGTCTCCTTAAGAGATTGGTTTTACAAATTTCATAAAAATGGAAGAATATAGGCTTCAGGAACAATACAAAGTTCACAACTGGTGCAGAAGAAAAGAATTTGGAATTTTGGTGTCCTGCATGTGACTGGAGGAATATCCATGTATTCCCCAAAAGAACTGGTTTGGGTCATAATCTCTAAAAAAACAAGTCACATCTGGTCTTTAAACGTTACTGATGTCTATTTGCTGAAAACTTCTTTTTCAAAGCATACATGTAACTACATGTAATACACAATCCTTGTACATTGTCATGTTTATCATTTATACTAGATGTTTGTGTAAATAATACATTTTCTGACCTGAGTTGAAAAGATGGCTCTTTTCATAATGGTTATATCATCTCGGTCAAGAATCTTGTTCAAGTCTGGAATTTCTCCTCTGCAGAGGCAACACAGAGCTTATTTTACCAAATGACTTATTATCAGTTATATAAAGAAAATAAAGAAACAGCAAACAAGGTCTGATCTGAAGCCTGCTGATGTCAGTATGAATCTTTCCTTTGTTTTCATGGCCCTTCCATATTCCCTACTTTTTGTTCTCCCACACACTTGCTCACCTTTCAGTGAGCTTCCAAAAAACTAAATAATTAATTTTTTCCTGTTTTTTGGACACACCTTGTTTTTTGCTGAAGTTCCAGTCATTTCACCTGTGCTTTGAGTCATTCACTTCCAACTGTCTTTTGAAAGGATATGACTAAGCCACTAACGCATACTACTTTGTCTCTGGTGATTTTTTTAAGCTGAGGTAGCTCATTTTTACAGTGAGTAAGCCTTTGTGTTTCTTGGACATCCCTCATGTCTCTTGTAACTCTTTACACAGTGAGATGCTTGAACATTTAAAGTTTTTGTCAGTGATTTGCCTATTGAACAAGTAACCTGCACATGGAACAGAGGGTCCCATATCCTTCTCCTATGCCCTTCCTATGGATGTCAAAATTTCTTACACAAAGAGTAGAAGCACAGAAACACCACAGGTAAGCCAGATGAATATGGCTTACTTTGCCATCTTGCAAGGCAGAGCAAAGTAACCTATACACTCACTTTAGCAGGGCATTGTAGAGTTTCTTTCCAAACTTTTCTTTCACAGATTGTGCAGTGTCCCTAGGAAAATAAATGAATATATGTATAAAACAGGAGAATCCAGGACAAAGACAGAATAAAAGAGATTCTTGCTGTTGGAAATTAAATTGTGCTTTCATGTATACTGATGGAACCAAGAATTCAGAAGCAGATAGAGATCTGGTTCTCAAAGCTCTTTTATCCAGCCAGCAGCCATACTGATGGATTTCAACACAACTGAGGATTTGACCTGCATCCAAAGATTAATGCACTGTGAAAGCCAGGAGCAGGCCTCACTAGGGATTACTTCTAATATTTTGCTCTGGTCAGTAGACCACACTTTCATCACAGCTATGAAAAAGATAGCATATATGCTGACTGTACATAGAGAAACATGATCATTAACATTGGACACTAATCAAGACTGAGAGGTCTCCAATTTAACTTGAACTAGGAGAAAGATGTAAGATACAAGAGTTAAACAAATAGGGATTTTAAAGCAAGCTTCTCTCTTCACTTTTTGCTCTATTTCCTAACTCAAAGACTTCTTCAAACAAGTCTTGGACTAAAAGGTAGTTTTCCATAAATTAGTTTGAAAATGAAAAAACTTCCTGGAAAGCTCAGGCCATAAGCTAATAATAAAGCCTGTGCCAGACAAATGTTATTTTTTAGCTAATAAAGAACTCCAATGAAAACTGGAGTCATTTATATTATCCTGCCCCTAGCTGAAATAACTTGAAAGTACAGCTGGAAGTGCTGTTGTCAAAATAGCAAATGCACTATTGATTTGAGAAAAACACCCACTTCCTGCCTTTCTGATTTCTAAGAACTATGCTTTAGGACTTGTTAAGTGAAATCCTAAACTTTACCAAGCTGGGAATCCACATGCCTGTTTTCGGTTGGTTTCTCCCAAATTGCATAGGGATAATAGTGAATGAGTTAATTTTGGATGAGTTGTAAAGCAGCTAAATGTCAAACCACATTGATTCAAATCCTAACAAGCTAGCCCCCTCATGACTATATTTTCATAGACTCATGCCATGCACAACATCCAAAACTTGACCCAGATAGGATAGACCACTTTTTGAGAAGCAGAGGAAACAAGGGATTTTATATGCCAGATCAGCCATCATCTCTTCCGTTATAAGTGCCAACCTCTTACCAAATTTAATTTCTGTGGCACCCTTGAAATCATCTAATGATTTTGTGATACTGACATCAGGTAGTTTTAGCCAGGAGCTCCAGATTATGGCCATGATAATGCCACATATGATGATGCAGAGGGTCTTTTGCTTCTTGCAGAGCACAGTGGGAAGAATAGCTGGAAAGGGCATTTTTTGTATGATTTCTCATGTTTAGGTTTACCTTTACTGTTACTATTGTGCCTGCATTACTGAGTACCAGAGAAATAACCATGTAATAGATACAGCAGTGAAAAACCTTTGCACATTTCATTTCATTTAAACTTTCCTCATATCCATATATTATTTATTTAATAATATGTACCTGTTGTATTATATTAAAACTTTACATACTAGATATCAGAGAAAAAGCACAGGCCAAAAGCACTTGTTGCAAGCATGGCTGTTTCTTACCACACACACATTATTTTCCTACAGTTCTTGCATACAGAGTTCTCACTTAAAACTCTGGCTACATTACCCCACTTTAGCCACCTGCAGTTTAAGCTCATTGTGCAGATCCTCAACACATCTGCAGAGGGTGACAGCCCATTTCAGGGCACCTTCAATCACCTTAGACAACTCCTGAAGGGGCATAGGATGAAACACCATTTGGAGTGAGCCATCACTCTCCACTGGCAGTGAAGGCAGCTCAGATGCATAACTTTTAGGAAGCTAGAGTTGGACTATTCCAACCTTTACATTTGTGGTACCTGTTTCCAGAGTGGAACCAGACAGAAGGTTCCCTCTAAGTACCAAGAAGCTGCCACATGGTTCTAGAGAGCAGATAGGTTTCTCATTTCTATCTTCTTTTCCAAATATAGCAAAAGCTAAATTATTTAAATGATCCTTGTTAAACTATTTCTATCACTGTTTTTGTGCATGTTTAGTATCTGTTAATCAAAGACTTCAACCTGATTACTGATATCCTGAAACTGAGCCAGAGATCATCTGCTGGAGGCCGTTAATGAGATAACAAGAAAAATAGTATCCTTCTCTTACACAATGACTTTCATCTACGGATCTCTAGGTCGTTTAGATTTGTATCATTTTATAAATATAGAACTGATATCAGAACAAGGCTAAACACAGTGAGACACAGGCATAAACGCAGAAGCTGATTCTTGTGGGTTTTAGCCCCTTAGCTGTCAGATCAGCTTCCTTAGTTTTGCAGCAGAATTTAACCACTCTAGCCACATGACAAGGTGCACATTTCCATTTCCCTGCTTAGATAATTAATCTGTAAATACATTGAATGAAATGGCATTTTTCTCTTTTTTAAACAAAATTAATGCTTGATAATCCACCATTGATTTTCTTTATGAATCTGAAACTTCAGTTTTGCCATGTCTCTCAGTTCAGAAGTACCTCCTCGCATGTGTCTTTTCCTGTGTAGGATCCCAGAGCAGTTAAAGTGAGGTGAAGGTTAAGTCTTCCCTGCTTTGTTTTTTCGTTTGGGAAGTTGTAAAATGAAAACTCTTAAATTGAGAAGGGCTTTGACAATTTTCCCTTTATAGCTCTAAGATTCACTGCTTGGGTATGGCCATTGCTTATTGTAGGCTATATAGGAAACTACAGACAAATGTTATCAACTGTTATTCTGCTGGATTAGACTGTACACTTTCCATATTTTTAAATAAAAGAGGACTTGTAATTAATTTCTTTTTCCCATCAGTGGCAGAGACCTCACTCTGATAAATCAGCAGGCAGTTCTTATTTAGTGGAAGCTCAATGGCATGTCCAAAGGGAGTACCAGAGACAGACCAGTAGATTTTCTAGAACCTTGGACTTTGTCATTGCAAAACAAGTACTATTTGTCACTGCAAATAGTACTTGTTACAAAGAATTGCAAGGCAAGTTTACTAAAAATAACCTAGGACAAAAAAAGAGAACTGTTTGCCCTTATTTATCATTCCCATCTCCTTCATCCCCACAAATACATTCTAGTAACCCGCAATCCTCAGTTTAAGCAGAGCAAAAAAGAAAGAGCACCATTCTTTATTAGAAATTTTTGTCTGTCTCCTCAGTTCATTGCACGAGGCCCCCAGTGAGAATGGCAATTACCAGAGCTGCTTCCGGACTGCTTGTCCTTTTAGGGTTTCCACATTGAAATTATTTGTCTTTGCTGGCATGATGAAGAACACAACAACTGTAACATCAGTCTTATGAACCTACATGCACACAAGATGGAGAGAGAAAAAAAAAAAAAATCTCACTACCAAGTATCACAGCCAACTTTAACACTAAGAATTAGTCACAGGAAAAGACAATGTGCTTTGATTGGTTGTCCAGGAAGGCTCTGACCTTATAAGCTCTCCCTTTAGCTATGAAGCTTTTGTCAAGTCAGAGATATAGCTGTGGATAGATACAGGTAAATAGAGGTCACCTAATTCCAGCTTGGACAATAGAGATCTTCCTGACTTCTTATGGTTTTGAGGCCACATCTTAGAATGTGAACATGAACTGCAAAAAATAAAAATCCTACCCACATTTTCTCACCTGACACAAACTACGTTGGCTCAAAGGAGAGAGCAACTAGTTTACTAGCTGAGGTATGCCCAGGCATGGTGTGAGGCATTCCCTACAGCAGCAGCATCTGAACTACTTTCTATAGCAACAGTGCCCCAGATGTATGGGCAGAAGGAGGCATGATAGCAACCACATTTCTACCTGAACACCTGGCAAAGAACCTTCCAGACACACAAAAAGCTGCGAGTAACTTATTGCTCATCTATCACTTCCAGCTACGGCAAAGGCAAAAAGCACTTGCTGTAAAATCTGACCCTTTAACTATAGGTGGTTTCACTTGCTGTTTTCTCCTGTGGGCTAACAAGGCTCAGAATACCTTGGAGCAGAATGAGGTTGTACTCCTGTCAGCCACCACTTAAAGATAAGCTAGGGGTGAACTCTGTTCAGAGCTGTAAGAAACTAAATTATTTTGAATTGCCTGGATTATAAATGTTAGACACACAAACATACTATCAGCATGCATTCTCTCAGACTGAGGTACAGGGAAATGTATAGTATAAAACAACCTATGGGAATGACCTATCATTTTAAAGTTCTTTGTTGTTTTCAAGGCTCAAAGTCCATCATGCTATGATCTCAGTGTGTATTAAAATATGAATGTTGAGACAGATTGTTATTTCCAAAATGTTAATAACTTTTTCAAGTAGCAAAGGAAAAGGAGTCTATAAAATAATTCCATCCAGTGTTATGTATTTTTTAGATTCAGGCACACCACTGGGACTTGTTTAAGAAATACCATCATTCCCTGATTGACAGGTAGTACAGGTATTCTGCTGTTCCCAATGGAATTACCTCTTGAAATAACTACAGAGCAAGTGTTCTTTGAACAGCTCATCAGATGTTGGTGTGCATATTGGAATAGTGATGCAATAGAGCTGGGCTCAGCTTATGGGCTGAGCTTTCTTACCCTCAGCAAAAAGTTTAATCTTGATAAGGCTTCTAGAAACATATCAGCTCCTTTGTTAGAAAACTCGTATCTCCCAGCAATGAAGAAAAATAAGGTCTTTTCAAGACTGAAGTCAAGGTGGCTGAAACCAAGCAAATAAACAGACAAGCACGAAGTATTTCACAAAATATAATAAAACAAAACACACAACAACTTTCTATTCTGGGGGAATTTGTTATCCCAAGAATATAATGAAAGTGAGGTTTTTCTGCTGTTCTTTAAATTAAGACAACTTTCTTAATGTGATAAACTACATCTTGGGTAAAAAATGAAAAAAATTGAGACCTTCTGCCTGATTCCTTTAACAATCAGTTAAGCAGAGTTAGAACTGGAGTCTAAAATTCCTTTAGCTTCTGACTGAGAAAACCCAGACAGACATTTGAATAAGTTGGTAACATTTCAGCTCCTCTATGAAGTGCTTGTTAGTCTTCATGCTTTGGTTCTCAATTTAAATAGTGTTGGACAACCACTGCTAATTTTTGAAAAGTAAAAGCATACCCATAGAAATGGCCTCGAATGAACTCTTGGATCCTAGCCTTGTACATGGAATGCAAATTCTGAAACTCATGCATTGCTGAAAATTTCTTAATGTTCAAGCCATTTGGGGTGACAACATCTGGAAAAGCAGAGAAAAGGCAGAGGTAGTCATCTTCAGCGTCAGAGAAATTCTTAAGGAAAGAACCAACGTGTCTTTCAGTTGTCAGTATGTGAACAGGTTATGTACTCTTATTACTCATGGATAGAGAACAGCACTGTGTAACACAATGGTCTCCTCCAGCTTACCCCACAAAGCTATTGCATGTGGCTCTCCACTGCCTATAGCATTGAAGTGGCTTTGTACCATTTTGACCTGTTCTTAACATAAGCATAGACCCTGCTGAACGGTGAGGTCTCCCCATGCCCTTCTGTCCTGTCAAGACTTCAGTAATGTCTCCACTTAGCCCTATGGTTTTTATGCAATATGCCCTTTACTTCTTTACTCTTGATATCAAAAGTTCTTGAGAGCAGAAACGGTGCTGTACTATACATTTGTTTACTGCATCACACAAGAGAGGTCTGTTCTGTCAAGACTTCCAAGGATTTACCTGAAAAGGGAGAAAGTAAGAAATCTTTTTCAAAAGATCACCTTTCAGTAATCTGTTGGATTTCTCCTAAAAATAGCCACAGAATAGTACACTTTACACTTTTATGGCTGCTCTTCTCAAAGATTCCAAAGCATCTTACAATTAAAATTTATTCATTTCCAGTATCTTCTAAGGTAGAGTTATAGGATATACACAGAGTTATAAGGACAGACATAGCTCAAACTAACACTGAAATTCAGTCCCTCTTCACCTTTCTGGTAGAGCACAGCAGCTGTTTAAAGACTTGCCCTAAATCTAGTTGAAGTAAATGGAAAAAAATGTCATTTTCTTTTCTTTGAGCTGTCTTATGAAGGGCATGTATGGAAACTAAAGTGGAGGCCCGTTTCTTGGCAGATACATTTCATTGTAACACAAGTGACTTAAACAGACCTATACTAATTTGTGATACCAGAGATTCTTCAAATACAAAGAATCTTTGAAGAAGCAAGAAGCGCTAATTATTAGAGAATGAACTGGTACTGAGTTCATGCTTGTTCTGCTGGCAAGTGTCATCAGGTGTCTAGTAACCGCAACCATTAACTGTAATAATTCTGAAGGTTCTATGCATCGTCCACAGGACCTTCAGTAAGATATCATTCCCTACCACACATGGTTCATGCAAACAAAACAGCACCTCCTTTGACCTCAAGGCATATGGTTTACTCTCCTCACACATCAGGGTTATTGATGGGAGCACACTCTCCTCCTTGCCACTGATACAGGACTTGCACATTACCTCTATCGTGGTCTTTCAGTCAAGGATGCCTGGCATTCAAGGTTTCCCATCCCTTCCCCCAAAAGCTGAGGCTTGCGTGTCTAGCTTTAAGCATCTGACCTAATACAGAACTCTTATTTCTGGTGAGACTTATGAAGACATCTTTAAAACATCCATGGCTCCTTTGGTTGATTACATACCAAGATGATCTTAAAATAAGTGCAATTAGTTCTCCATATGCTGTCCAGTATACTTGTCTGACATTTTTCATGCAAATGCCATGGCCATTTTTAATTACTTCCTTGAAATTTGCAGTCTACTTTGGCAGTATACATATGTCCTTGTCAGGGAAGTGATCTCTGATTAATCTTTATCTTGTAAAGTGTTTTAAGACTCTCTATGTTAAAGAGCAGTAGATAAAAGTACAGCCCTCATTAGTAACCATGAAATACCAAAAATTTTGATGGATCTGTCTTGAAATCCACATTTGAAACCGGAGACCAGTCTTTACCACAAAATCTTTACTTGTTAGGTACATAGGATTTGGTTCTGAGTAACAAGAAAAGAATCCTCATGGGCATGACAAGAAAACTTGTGTTCTTATCTTTTGCTGCCCAGTCCTAGGAGCTGCTCTGAACAAAGACCTATGTGACCTCATATGAATGGGGGAATCAACAGAGCAGAAACACCCTCCATTTCTCTTTCTCTTTACCAACAACATATCTCCTCCTTCCTCTGGCCTGCGTCTTGCTCAGCATGGAAGAACTGGCTCATGCAGGACATAGCTTTGAGACTGCAACCGTTTCAAGCTCTTCCCAATAAAGCATCTTGACTGGATATTTCTGGCCAGTTTCCGTCCACTCTTTGGCATTTATTTATCAGGGGGCTTTGGACACTCTCACCCATCATCATCAGCATGCATAACCTACTCCCATGTTCTTTGATTCAACTGCAGATTCATTTACCCTTTCATCAGGACTGGGGCTTAATCCATCTCTTATTTAAGACTTTGAGATACAGAACAGACATGGTGCCCCATGGTGGCCAGTTGACTATTTCTGCCCAACATACACTAATATTTTGGATACTTGTGAGGTAATGTGCCCTTGCCCTAGGGAAGAAGCGATGAAAGAGAGCTTTGTTCCTGTTTTAAATGGTTTAGGTTCTTTGTTATTTAATGAATTAATGACATGTTTCTTTTAAAATTGTGAATGATTTGACATCATTATTTATAGGAGAGAAACTGGCATAGAGTTAAGTAATAATAGTACAGTAGAACGTTTTCTGTTGTTAAGCCACTAAGATTCAGGGTTGACTCATACTTTTTCAGAGTTTGCTTGTATGATTTTGATCAAATATATGCAGATACAAAGTCTAGATCTAGATATTAATTAATGCTTAAATCTCTTGGAATTTAGATTCAAAGACTTCTCTACTGCTAATGAGAAATACATCTCATACCTGAATGAAAATATTAGAAATCCCATATCAGCTTCCAAATCACAGGAATATGACTTATGCAAGATTCTGTCAGCGATCATGATATGTCAAAGAAAACATGTTCAACATTAGCTACTCAAGCTTTTGATAAATATGGTTTGATAAATTATTGATCAAATAGCAACAAGTGAAATCAGCGTAACATAAGCAGTCATTCTGCCAGGTTTAGACTGGCAAACCACCTTTGTCCTGATGCAAAAGCTCTCTATGCAATCATGTCTACTGAATTTTAAAGGGGCTTTTCCAAGTGATTAGATTTATAACTGAAATTATAACCCAAGTTTAATGTTCATGAGAAGTAGTGGAGACTGCTCTACTTAACACATTTCCTGAGTTATTCTTAGTTAACAACTTTGTAACAAAGTTTACCTCTCAATATATTCAAATGTAAATAAAAGTTAATTATGCCAATTCAGCATCCCCCTTTTAAAAGTCTATTTTTAAAGTGGATTGAGAAGTGTACACATTCTTTTTGTATTTCTGTTCCTTCGCAGCATTCAAGCTTGATGATCTACTGAAGGATTGCTGTCCTTTCTGAACAGCCAATGTTTGTGTTGATTTCACAGCTTCAGAGACAATAAATAGTATGAGAATAGACTGTTCCACGATTTGTGTTCTAAGATTCATAAAGCTATTAAAATATTATTCCCACTGGAATATATTTTCCATTTGTAATTGTATCCTAGGATTTGGGGTATCAATTCCTATTGAATTTCCTTCTAGCCCTGTCAACATGAAGCATGGTAAGTGTCAACAATTTTTTAACCCAAACATTAAATGTATTTACTTGGTTTCTTCAAAGTTGCAAGAATAATAAAAAAAAAGCTCAAGCCTGTGAATCTCTGTGCATGGGATTCTCTTCAGCTTCGACTGGTGTTCTATCTATGAGCAGTCTGAAGATCTTGTCTCCCAAATTAAACTGGATTCAGACTCACTTCAGACTCCTAAATGCCAAAACATAAACTATTATTTTCAAGAGTAGCAGTTATGGGGGAAAGCCTCATGCCAATATAAAACAGCTTCAAAAGTCTTATTTTCAGAGGACAAGTCCTGCCTGACCAGCCTAGTGGCCCTCTATGTTGGAGTGACTACTTCAGTGGACAAAGGAAGAGCTATGTATGTCATCTATCTGTACTTCCCTAAGGCCTTTGACGCGGTCCCCACAACATCCTTCTCTCTAAATTGAAGAGATATGCATTTTATGGGTGGACTGTAAGGTGGATAAGGAATTAGCTAGATGGTTGCATCCAGAGGGAAGTGGTCAATAGATCGATGTCCAGATGAAGATGTGTGACAAATGATATCCCTCGGGGGTCCATACTGTGACCAGTACTGTTTAATATCTTCATCAATGACAAGTGCACTCTTAGCAAGTTTGCAGATGACACCAAGCTGAGTGGCATGGTTGACATGCCAAAGAGATGGGATGCCATCCAGCAGGACCTGGACAAGCTTGAGAACTGGGCCCATATCAACCTCATGAGGTTCAACAAGGCCAAGTGCAAGGTCCTGCACCTGGATCAGGGCAATCCTCACTGTCAATACAGGCTAGGGGATGACGGGATTGAGCGCAGCTCTGCAGAAATGGACTTGGGGGTAGTACTGGATGAAAAGCTGGACATCAGCAGCAATGTGCACTCACAGCCCTGAAGGCCAACCACATCCTGGGCTGCATAAAAAGAAATGTGGCTAGCAGGTTGAGGAAGGTGGTTCTGCTGCTCTGAACCTGTTGGAGTGGGTCCACAGGAGAGCCACAAAAATGATCAGAAGTCTGGAACGCTTCTCCTATGAAGAAAGGCTGAGAGAGAATTGTTCAGGCTGGAGAAGAAAAGGCTCTGGGCAGACCTTATTGTGGTCTACCTGTACTTAAAGGGGGCCGATAAGGAAGTTGAGGATAGTCTTTTTAGCAGGGCCTGTTGCAACAGGACAAGGGGTAATGGTTTTAAACTAAAAGAGGGGAGATTTAGACTAGATATAAGGAAGATTTTTTTTACAATGAGGGTGGTGGAACACAAGAACAGATTGCACAGAGGCGTGGTAGATGCCCCATCCCCCAAAAAATTCAATGTCAGGTTGGACAGGACTCTGAGAAGCCTGACCTACTTGAAGATGTCCCTGCTCACTGCATGGTGGTTGGACTAGATCTTTTTAAAGGTCCCTTCTAACCCAAACCATTCTATGATTTGAAGTGCTCCATACTTGGCAAAAAACAAGACCTTTCAAGGTATCCCAGATTAGACGACTGAACACTTAGATTATTTTTAAGACATGGCTGTCATGTTTAAAATAGAAAGCAAAAATCTTCTAAGTTCATCATCCTATTGGCAGTCAGGAATGAGGCAAATAATCCAATGGACAACTCTTTTATCCTTATGCGTGAACCACAATGTGGCTTGAAGAACTGAAATTAACAGGGATAATGGTCCCAAACTATAATTAGCACTGTAATTCACCTAACAATTAATCTATAAAGAATAAACAAACCAAAAAATCCCGAAGTAATTTGACCATTGTTATACTTAAAATAACTAAGATGTGAACACTCCTGCTAAATAGTCTCAAAATTGTTGAGCAGATTTTCCTCCATGATGCTTACCTGCAGATGTTATATTATGTGTGGCTTGTCCCTATAAAGAGAGTTTTAATGACACATCAAACTGCAGTCATGACCTTATTCAAACTCTGTGCATGGAACATGACAAGGTTTGTTGGTAAGTTCCATATTTTATGAGACTAATAAGGGGAAAATCATGCAAACTGTTGGATGCGTATCTTGACTATTTTTCCAAACTGTACTAGTTGGTCTAAGAAAATATTATAACTATTTATGAAACTTGTCATGGTTAGGTGCTAAGGTCATGATGACTCCAACCACACTGCTACTCCAAGCTGTGAAAGATACAGGGAAATAAATTGTATTAATTTACAGTATGTTTTTTGCCTTCTCACTTCTTTCAACATTAAGTAAAGAAAAACAGTACTAGCACTGGAAATAAAAACTCATCTAACATTCTGTTTTGCATATGAAACTTTTTGCTACATTTCTAAAAGAACATATCGCTCATCTCTAGTCAAGCAACCAACTTCACACTGTAAAAGCCAGTGAAATGTATTACAAAGGTTCCAGATACTGCTTTCATCAGTTGACCTGAATACATTACCATCACTGGAAACCCTGCTATAGACAAAACCCCTGAAGCTGAGATGTCCTTGCAAAGAAAGTCTGACATCCATGGAGTTAAACTAATACTCTCCTGAAATGGTACCGAAAGCAGTAACTAAACGATGGAGAACTTGATATCTTCTGGATTACATATGCTATTAGAATGTGTTTCAAGTGATATTATCTACACTTTTCTTTTGAAAATCGGTTATTCTCTGTAGTGTAGCCAGACATACCTGTGCATGTGTCCTTGTTCTTCATGTTTGGATACCTGTCTTTAATATTTTCATTCAGTTTGAGGAAAAGTAGGCACTCAGAGGAAATATAATAAGAAAAAAAAGTTTGGGTCTTACCAGGATTTCTTTTAAGCATATGTTCTGCTTCTACAGCTGTTATCTGTGAGACCGTGGTGAACACATGGGCACAATGTACAGATGCCCGTTCCATACAGTACCGATGATAGATCTGTCTCTCTCCTGCTTCCTTGTCAATGTCAAACTGTTAAATAATAAAACAACAGAAAAGACACATGTGATATGCTCATCAGACTCATTACCACAAAGAAGGTCTCTTGTGTTAAGCTTAATTTCCCCAGGGAGTAAGAATCACGTTATTACACTGCTGGTTTGTCTTTCTAGTTTTTGAACCATTTAACCAACTTTGGAGAGTTTGAAGGAGCAAGAGAGATCTCAGTTTCTGCATGTGCGTGAAAAAATGGCAGTTCTGCAATGGAAGGAGACCTAGATTAATGATCCCATGAAAGGTAAGGGTCTGTGCTATTTGGCCTGCTGGCTGACAATGTCATGCTGCATCTCGCCTGGGCTTGTTGGAAAACTGAGGAGATCAGGAAAGTTTCTGCCAACTGAATGTATAGGGGAGAGAAGAAAAAATGAATGGGGATGAGGAGAGAACCTGGGGCATGGGTAGGATGGTGGGAATCATGGGTAGGCAAGAGGAAATGGAGTTGTGGTAGAAAGACAGGATGTAAGGACTCAGTTACAAATCCTGAGGAAACAAAGAAAATAGAAAATTAGATATTTTCCTGATACTCAGAGATGTTCTTCCTCCAAACCCACTGCTGTTATTTGCTGTTCCTTTAACTTCAATTTGAACTCTCTTAATTTCTAGGGGCAAGTTTAAGTTAAACTACTAGATAAGCATCCCAAATCCAAAGCATTTCTAAATCACCTTTAAACCTTGCAGCTACCCCATTTTTTTTACTGAGCTTATGTTATCCTGATGGGAAGGCAAAACACAATACCTGTTGAGCCCACGCTTACAGGTTTGAATGTTCACTATCGCTGTCCACTGTAAAATTGCTAGAATGCACTCTAAAAAAGAACTATGCTAATGGGGTGTCAATGATTACAATTAAATTACAATCCTCTTAGTCTTACATGATGTTTCATTTCTGGGAACAGAAGTGTTGATCTCCCAAGGGCACCAAATAGACTGTGTGAGTTACATGGAGAGTGACAACGACTCTCTATGAGCTCTATCATTATCAGTGCCTAATCCTAGGGTACACAGTCTGATTTTGATTGCATTTGACTCTGTAACTTCATTGACTGTAATAGATTTAACCATTATTATAGGCTGGGTGGACAGCACTTTCTATAGTTAGGACTTAGAGCCTGACCTTTGCCACAGCTAGTTGCTTTTAGCACTTTAGAAATTAGCCAGAAGTAAAGCTATTTAGACAGTGATTTTTCATGATGAATACATGTTTAACGTTGGTATAGAACATATTTTAAGAAATGTCAGCAAATGTGAACCATTTCAGAGAACAAGATTTAAGCATATAATTTTATATTTTTACTTAGGTGTATATCTACATATATGTAGATATGTGTATGTAGATATATGTATATATCTATATCTACATATATGTAGATATAGATATATATGTAGATATAGATATCTTACAACAGTTTTGCTAAGAAACCTAAGCGCTTTTATTCACTGAGCACTCTAATTTTGCAGCAGTGCTACACTGCCAGTGGGAAAGTGGCTTGCGTTATGTTAGTTGAAAATGCCACCCTATTGTGACCAAAAAAGGAGTCCTGAAAAATCTCAGCTGAGAAGTTCTAGAGAAACTAGATGCTTTATTTTGGTATTGATGATACTGTATGTCAAGAGTTTCTAAGCTTGCCAAAGAGACTTTTAGAAAAGCCAGGAAATATGCTTTGCCACATAATTTGCTATACATAATTATACAATTTTTCAGTTGTATCATCATATACTGTATTTTCTGTATTCCTCACAAGAATTTTGGTGCATGAAATACAACCATGTCACAAAAGATGATCTTTTCTCTAGAACTTACACCTCATTTGTTGCAGAAGTTGAATACCAGAAAAAGCAGAGGACAGGATGGTAGAGGAAGAGGAAAATAAAGGTGAATTAATTTGACTCCTCAGAGTGCACAGATATCTGGTATGATGCTTTGCTTACCCTAAAGCAATTCACACACTGTTCCTAACTGTATATGCCTCCTTTTCTTGGAGCCAACTTCGATATCTTTGAGTCTGATCAGTTAAAGTGTTGAGCATTCACATCCATATCTGAAATCCACTGGACCTATGTTCTGAGCTTGTATAGTACTTGGTACTGCTAACTCCAATAAAAGCTTCCCTAAAATAGTGTGCGTTATATAGCTACCTCCCTCACAGGAGCATGGTAAATTAATTAATGTCTCTGGAGTGTACAGACACCACTGCTGAATGCTGCAAAGCAGCTTTTAGAAAATCACAGGTACGTTTGTCAAAGCAGAAATCTTAATTCTATGTTGTAAACAAGGTTGGAAGCTGCACATTGAACAATAATGATTGCTCAACCATTTTGTGTACCAAACACACAAAATAGGCCAGTTCTTTAGCATGCTGAGCAAACATACAAATGAGATGGAGTACCACTGCACAGTGAAAACTATGCAAGTTTTTCCAAATACATCTGACTTCGTATTAAAAAGTATTTTAAAATTACTAGTAAACAAATGGCTGGCCAAACTTTAAAAGGTCTTTGTTGTTTTTTTTCTTTTCTCTCCAAGAATGAGTGTACACATTTAACACATACACATATTGATGTTTATTTCTTCATTGCTATTCATTTTTCATCTTCTGCAAATGGGAAAGATGTTATTTTGCACACGCTTGCATGACTTTTGGCTTTTTCAAAGGTACAGAATTTCATGTCTCTCAGTAAGTATAAATGGAGTTCACAGAGTTCTCACTTGTCATTTCCTCCCTCTCCAGCAGTTTCCTCCACCAATCAGTAAAGCAAGATCTTGACCTTTGACCTCACATATGTGGAGTAAGAAACCTCATGGTGCACTTCTGGGCAGGCTAGATGAATGACTTCAGAAAATAAGCCTTAGACAAGTTGAAGGGCAGGTTAAATGCAACTTAATTGGTGAGACAGTGCAGGAGACAAATTTAGTCTACATTGTACTGTACAAAGACAGCTGAGCTTGCTGTGACAGTATTAGCTCCAGAATTAGAGGCAACACGGGGCATGGCCCTGTATTGAGCCAATATGCCAAAATGAAGCAGAACACCAGCATAGCTAGTCTGCTTTTCGCGCCCAAGCCAATGTTTCTGCTCAGCTATCAGCTCTGCTGCCTGAATGCTTGTCTGCCTTAGCTCAGGCACCTGTGAACTATGTTCCGTAGCGCTCACATGCAGCGAGAGCAAAGCGAAATATCTGTGAAATGCGTCATGCTTACTTTTGTTTGTTTGCTGTTACTGGCAAAAGGGAACACTAGCAAAACCACAAATGAAGGCTGTGACAAAAGAAAAACAGATCCAAGTCAGATTAGCTGTTTATAGAATAATTTAGGTTGGAAAAGACCCTGAAGATTGAATCCAGCCATTTCTTCCCTCAATGACTTTTAAAGACTAACAACTTCAATATCCACTTCCCTGTAAATACATTCCACTGCTGCTCCTAGTGAGGATCCCCTCCTACACTGACTGCTAGAAACCAATCAGATGATTAGAATTTACATCATAGTGAGGATTAGAGGGGAAAAGGCTTCCCTAATAAGGCTGCTCTAATTTCAAAACAAAACAGGAAGATGTTCTGCAGGCATAATGCTTTGGAGTAAAACTTGCATTTGCTGCAATATAATTCTGAGGAAAAATTTCAGCTCATTTCTGTCCTTCCTATGGATCCATGTGATAAGCATAACATTTCATTCATGTCTTAAAATTTAGCTCTCATGTCTTAAAATTTAGCACAGTAGGTAATGACTGAACCTCCCAGCATGACATTCTGTTTAAGACAGCAAAGACAATCTTTTAATACAAAGAGAAGAGAGTATCAAGCAGTTATGGGATAGTGCCATTATGCTTCTCTTGGAAACAGGGAACAATCACTGAAGTCATACATCCAAATCAGACCTTCCTACATCAAAATGATAAAGACAAATTGCAAAGGATTTTCAAAAGCTCAAGAAGAAGGATTTGAGAGTGGAAAAGGAGGCAAGACTATACTAGCTATGTAAATAATTTTCTGAAAGACAGATAAGTTATTTGTCACACACTGCATGCAATCTCGAGATATTGATACTAGTCTATGGTTTCATAAAGCACAGAAAAGCATGATGAAAGCCAGCAGAAGTTAAACTAAGACAAATTCAAACTGGAATTAAAATAACATAGTTTTGATAATAAGTAACTTGACATACATAATAAGTAAGTGACATCTTTGCATAAATAACAGATTCCCCTCACACTTGAGCCTTATCTCAAGAGTGGACAATGTTTTTGGAAGTAGTTTGTATCTCAAATAAAAGATATAAGTTTGATGCATTAATTTTTAGCTGAGGATTTTAGACAGAGAATGAAATTATTTCTTCTCGTCTTTAAAATTGGTGGCACGCTCAAATTCACAAGGTGATTCTGCAGTGGAATCAGGAGCAATCAGAGACAAGTCTGAAGCTCAAATTCCTTATCTACCAAAAGGCAGAATGGAAAGATCTTCACTTCCAGTATAATTTCATTGGCTGCCATCATCTGAACTATGTAAAAATTACTCTTTTTAAAATCCATTTTGCGTCAAATTTAACTCCCATTGATTGTTATTCTGTGTAAATAGAACTTTCATTCTGGTACAGCTCTACCATGCTAAAAAGAATGAAATTTACACTTCCTGGCTTAAGTCAGATTTCCATTAGCTGCTCTGCTAACAAAGAGGATCAGCTTTGCATAACAGTGAGCTCAGTGACAGCCCTGACAGGTACTTGACTAAGTGGAATGAGAGCTTGTGCTCCTATATTGTCCATATAAAAGCTCCTGAGTATTCATTTTCATTGGGATTTTTAGTACTGTTTAGACTTCTTGGGATAGAATTCTCCACTGCTTTGCAGACTAGATTCAGCTGCACTTGTATGAGCCAAATGTAAAATGTTGATAGGCCTAAATAAAGGTGTTACATGTTGGCAGGGCAACCTTATATAAGGAAAAATGCAGTGAAGAATGAGGCTAGGTTTTTTTTTTCTTCTCCTTAGAGCCCTTTTTTCCATTGTAACTCAAGGCAATTTTTTAGTAAGAAGCATCAGAGGCTGAAGCCTACAAACTTCTCCATTATGCCAGGCCAGTGGTCCACCAAAATATTTCATATGGTCATCTCTCGGATGAGTTAAATTCCTGAAATTCCAGGTTACATCATTTGCCAAAAAAAAAAACCTGTTCCTAGTACAGATGTCTATTCACCTATGAACTAACCTGGATCATCAGTGTCTCTCAGTCAATTTATGAAAGGTGTTGGTCTATTTAAAAACCTAGAGGGGTGAAATGGCACCAAAAAAACCCAACCAACCAAAAAAACCCACCCCTAAATAAGCCAGTTTCTTTAAACTATGGGGAAGGGAATAAAAGATAAACACTCTCGATCCTCATCTGAGAATTCAGTTCCTTCTGAAGAGAAAAAGGCTCCACGGGCTCAGAACTTCTTTCCCAGAACTTCCTGCTTTCTGGGTTAGCTATTTTTGTGAAGTTTATCTTATCGACAAACATAACCATACTCTCACCAGTGTAAAAGCTACACTGGACATGGGGCCAATGGGAAAAAAATTGCTTTGCCAGTCAGACTATTTAGATCTTCCACACTTCTTAAGCATAGTTAAATCTATGATAGTATCTCTGTTGGGAATTAAGCTCATAACACACCCTGCTTGCTGTTGAAATTAGAAAGTGTTGATTTTGAAAGAGCTGAAGGCAGTAACCTGAAGGTAGAGTTTTCAGTCCCTGACCCAGCCATTTATCCAGTGTTCTTCAGATGCTTAAAAGTAAATAAAAATATCACAGACTACCAGTTAGCAGTACAAGTCACCTTCTGTTTTGTTCTTTTTGTTTCTCTCCCTTCCTTACACCAGTATTGGAGTGATTTAAACATCAATCTAGGAATGAAAACCTACACCAACTAGCTGTTACGCTGTTATACTGTTATTGCCTCAGGGTTCCTTAGCTCAGCTATAGCCCATCCATTGTTTGTTATGCCCTGCTGAGGACACAACAGTGTTACTTCTGGTGTTCACTGTGCTTCCATGCACACTGTTCAACACCCAGGTCTCCACTGCAGCAGAGGCAATTAAATTTCTCCAAGTCCAGATGAACTGAGTTCAGACTATGAGAATAGAAGAATTGTACAATCTCATACAGTAATGATGCATATGAGCCAGGATCCTGTGTCTGATTGGGGCAAAGAGCAGGTGGCTCAACAAGAGGTCAGAAGTTAGACAACACTGCAGTCTTACATCCATAGTGCATCCTCCTATCTTCCAGCAATCTACTAGGTTCTCAGTCCTCCAGAAAATATCTCTTGCAGCTTACAGGCTGACACGTGTCCTCAGCTCACAGAACAAAGAGTTTTGGTAGCCTACAGTTCAGGCTTCTATATGACTTAGGAAGTCCATAAAGAATCATGCATCACAGTGTGACAACCCTTCACTAAGTCATTCTTACCTTTCCCTCAAAAGACTAGTAAGGCTGAAGGCAAAGTTTTCACAGGTCCAGCTTTGTGAGGGCTATCACCCTCAGGTGTTTTATCACCTGACAGGGGCTGGTGACCTGAGTTCTTTGGAGTGCTAGAGAAAGTTTCAGCCACCCTGCACTGCGCAGCCCTTTGCCTTACCATTGATATCGGCATTGATTCCAAATATGCTGGGACTTGGGCCAAAGTATTTTCTGGTCTAGAGCTACTGACCTCACTGGCTTAGTTCAGAGAATGCATTTCTATCTTCTATACTTCTGCCAACTGGCACTTACTGAGCTTTGCTAGGAAGGTGAATTAAAGTGGTATTTTCCACTGTGGAATCCAGAGAAAGAAAGAAATCTCAGTAATCTTTTACATTTTTTTAAAAGAGATCTTTCAATTCTTATCTTCTCATCCTGCTTATCTACAGGGGTGGTTTAACCCTGAAGTGGAAGAGTACTGCACTGTGTGGGCATGTGTATGAGCGTGTGTGTGTGCAGAGCAGGCAGGGCTGATGGACAGTCAAGGACAAACACAGTGTTACAGTGTCAGGGCTAACAGGAAATATGGTGAGGAATAACACGCTAGTTACATAGCTGATGGCTACCCAATGGGATTTGTGAAGCTCTACTGAAGGACAGACAGTACCTTGTCACACAAAGTTGGTCATGTCATGTGTGAACAGTAAAAACGATACTAATACTGTGACTACATTATGAATCTATTAAAACAAGATATATATCCGGGTCTGCTCAGATGTAAGATCACTTTTTTTCTTTTGGGAATGCAGACAAGGGTAAGGCCCCAAAAGTTATCAAGAAGGGAAAACAAAGTTGCTTTTGAGAAAAGCAGTGTATTTTGCCAGACTAGCTGAAGCTCACCAAACTAACCAGAATACAAAGCAAACCAAAAAAATTTTTTATTTCCTTTACAAAAGGAAAGCAAGGCTCTGACACAGTACTTTTATCATCAGTTTGCAAAACAATGAGCATTGTCTTTTTTCCAACTCTAATCTCTCATTTTAAATGCTCCCATCCTCTTTTTCTTTTTACTATAGCTTCCTTACTAAGAAATTCTGTGTAAGAATGCAAAGGTGAATTAATAAATACTGCTGAAAAACTCCCACTTTCTCAAGTGTTACATCTGAAAACTGCATGTTTTTAATTCTTTCAATCTATCTCTGTCCAGAAAAAAAAAGTTAATGTGAAAGGCTAAAACTCACAAGTGCTGAGGGAGCTGACAGATGCTACGGCTAAGCCACTCTCCACCATCTTTAAAAGGTCATGGAGAACAGGAGAAGTGCCTGAGGACTGGAGGAAAGCCAGTATCACTCCAGTCTTCAAAAAGAGCAAGGAGGATCCAGGAAACTACAGGCCAATCAGCCTCGCCTGGAAAGGTGAAGGAACAGCTCATTCTGGACATCATCTCTAAGCATGTGGAGAAAAATAAGGCTATCAGGAGTGGTCAGCATAGACTCACCAAGGGAAAATCATGCTTGACCAATCTGATAGCCTTCTATGATGGTATGACTAGCTGGGTAGATGAAGGGAGAGCAGCAGATGCTGTCTACCTCGACTTCAGCAAGGCTTTTGACATTGTCTCCTGTAACTTAAGCTTAGGATGTGTGAGTTAGATGAGTGGTCAGTAAGGTGGATTGAGAACTGGCTGAATGACAGAGCTCAGAGGGTTGTGATCAGTGGTTCAGAGTCTAGTTGGAGGCCTGCAGCTAGTGGAGCTGCCCAAGGGTCAATACTGGGTTCAGTCTTGTTCAGCGTATTCATCAATGACCTAGAAGAAGGGATGCAGTGTACTCTCAGCAAGCTTGCTGATGATACAAAACTGGAAGGAGTTGCTGACACACCAGCAGGCTGTGCTGCCATTCAGCAAGATCTGAACAGGCTGGAGAGTTGGGCAGAGATTATGTTCAACAAAGGCAAGTGTAGGGAGGAATAACCCCATACATGAGTACAGGTTAGGGGCTGACCCGTTGGAAAGCAGTTCTGCGGAGAAGGACCTGGGAGCCCTGGCAGACAACAAGTTCGCCATGAGCTAGCAGTGTGCCCTTGTGGCCAAGAAGACCAACGGTATCTTGGGGTGCACTAAGAAGAGTGTGACCAGCAGGTTGAGAGAGGTTCTCCTCCCCCTCTACTCTGCCCTAGTGAGGCCACATCTGGAATATTATGTCCAGTTCAAGAGAGACAAGGAACAACTGGAGAGAGTCCGAAGACGGCTACAAAGATGATGAGGGGACTGAAACATCTCTCTTATGAGGAAAGGCTGAGAGACCTGGGGCTGTTTGATCTGGAGAAGAGAAGACTGAGAGGGAATCTTATCAATGCTTATAAATACCTAAAGGGCAGGAGTTAAGAGGATGGGGCCAGTCTCTTTTCAGTGGTGCCCAGTGGTAGGACAAGGGGCAATGAGCACGAACTGGAATACAGGAAATACCACCTGAACATAAGGAAAACCTTTTTTTACCGTGAGGGTGACAGAGCACTGGAACAGGCTGTCCAGAGAAATTGTGGCGTCAAGTCATTGGAAAGAAGGTTAAGAATCTCTGTTGTCGATCTTTTACTGCTGAGATATTACTCCACCTATCAATGCATTAGACTAAGGCACTGACTTGACTGGAGGCTGAATGAGTTTCAGTACTGTGCAGTGCAAATCTGGGAAATCAAAGTTCACTGAAGATAGTGCAGGTATACCAGACTCCACCAAGCTCTAAGACCTGTCAGATGACACAGAGACAAAAGGCACTCATGCCTGGACACCTCACAGACTTACAAATACCATTTCTTGCGCTCCAGAACTGACAACCTATCACTCAGCTGTGGTTCAATCACAAGTGATCACTCAAGACAGAAAATACAATATATTCTGCAGCACAGTAAACAGAAAAGGAGCCAGGAGCTCAGTAGCTGAAAAAAAGAAGGAATGAGAAAAATGTCTCTTACCTGGTCAAGATTGTTGTAAAAATCTATACTGGCTGCACACAGATATCTCCCAAGCAGAGTCGCATGGGTAGTAAAAATTGTGGCAACAGGAAGTTTCTGAGATCGAGACAGTATTAAACCCACTCCTGCCTGCCACTCATGGAAATGGGCAATTATGTTGGGCTTGTCATCAAACTGAGAGGAAAGCTGAAAACAATCAGAAAGAACATACATGAAAAACATGTTACCCTGCCAATTATCCTAGCCCCAGAAATATTTTTTTTCTCATGCCTCCTTCTGTGTGCTTGCTTCCTTTCATATGACAAAGCAATACAGAGTTTTAAGGGGTCATGTGTCCTAATTCCCATCAGCCCTAATCCTTAGCCCAAGAAGCACGTGTGCCTCACTAGTGCCTCAGAACAGAATCCTTCCTAGAGTGTTGGGAAGCTCTGGCAAGCACAGTGACTCTTATTTCTTTAAACTTGCTCTTCTGCTCTTGAAACTCTTGTTTGAACAAGAAAATCATAAGCACCTATGACAGAAATTATTCAGCAGATTAACCAGGTTTCCTCTCTTCAGGTAGGCTGTGGTAGAGTGACATGTGAAGTCACTAATACTTTCCGTCTATATTCCCTGTGCGAGGTAGTATCTAATCGCTGAAATATGGCTTCAAGGACAGTTTGTGAGTGTGACAACTTGACTGCCATGGGAGAGAAAAAGGAAGGTTGAGATCTCACTTGTAAGAGAATCCAGTGACAAATAAGGGAATTGAGAAGAAACAGAGGGAGAAGTGACAGTAAAGACACAGCAGATTTCACACAGGGCAGCTCCTCCTGGGGGGCCATTCTCCCAGAAAAATATAGTTAAATGACCACTTAAGATTTAAATTTTAACTACAAATTTTAACTACATCAGATATCAACCTCCTTAAAATCATAGTTTTCAAACTGGAGAATAGGAATCACATCCCAAAGATTTTTTGCCCTGCTGACAAGACTATGGTTTAAAAATCTCTAGATTTAAAAACTGTACCTCTTTTAAAAACCAGGCTGTTAGTGATCCAAAAATCACAGCATCATTGGCTTCACGGTCGTGAAAAGGGATCCCTATGTTGCTGACATCCCAAAATTCACCTTTCCATTTGTCCAGATTCCAAGCTGCTGATCCTATATCGAACAGTAAGACATATGGGCTGCCCTCTATCAACCATCTTCCAAAAAAGACCTGTGGGAAAGAGGCAAGGATATAAGCAGAAATGTTAAAGTGAATGTAAAGGTCAGTTAGCATAATATTTGATGGATTAAAATAGTCAAGTCTTTTGCATAAGGAATATGTGATCATAGTCCCAGGGTTGATTTGTTGTTTTCCTTGCGAAATACACAGAGTAATACTGGACCAAAGGAAACTACAATCTTTAGGAACGTTTTGGTTTTAAGATTTTCATTTTAGATTTTCACTGCAATTTTAACTTACCTTTCCATAAAAAAAAGGTTAGGAAGACTACACTTGTTTGAATAATGTCTTATGTTCTTACTGAAGTATCTATGCAATTTTTGTTCTTATATCAAAATTATTTTTCACCAATCTTTTGCCATATATGCTATATTACTGGTGATAGACTTTGTAGGACAGGTGCTTGGGACCTATATCTACTGTGACATTTCCTCATTCTGCCCAAGCAGTGCAGCTGATACTCTTTGGCATGGTAGAAGGATCAATCAGAAGGTGTCATAATACCTAAAACCACATCAACCTAAAATTTACTGCATCGGTATAGTTAAACATCTCTAAGAGTATTTAGAACTTCACTAGTATAACATACCTGCCTAACCAGGACAGCAGGCTGAACTTGTCATAAAGCAACACAACACAGCTGGTCCCACACTAGACATTGTACCAATCTGCACAGTCACATTATTTCACATTAATTCTAACATCAAAATGGCTATAGCAGCAGCAACATATTAACAGGAAGAACAAGGTACTACAGGCAAACTAGCACAGTTTATATATCCCATGCAGAGGAATCTTTTTTGCCACTGTTCCATCTCCTTTCATCCACCAACCCCTGAGACCTCAGGGGTTGAGCCCAGCCATGACACTAGAAAGGACTGAACAGAGGTCAGGTCTTGAAAGCAATGGGATGTCAGCTCTTAGACTTGTTTGCACAAAGACAGGTGTGTGAAGGAGGGTCAGCTACTTATGTGCTTATTTCAAGCCATCCAGGTTTCTTATTCAGGAAAATGAAGTTAAAAAGCAGGGAGTCTGTGTGAACCCAGACCCTCTAAATATGGAGTCAGGTTGTGGCAAGGAACACATCTTACTTGAGAAGTTTGGAAGCACTCCTAGGTCTCCCAGTCTAAAGGGACCCATTGTGATGCATAAGCAAAATCCAGACACAAATGTTAATAGGATAAGCCCAGCTCCCGGGAAGTGGAGTGTCATTATTGGAGATCAAAGCTATACTTGACGTACCTGGGACAGATTTGCTGCTATATATGAATACTCCAGCAGAACAATGCACATGTTAGGCTGGTGGAGTTGGCTGATTAAAGTTAATGTATTGCTGGAACAGCATGAAGTGTATATATAGCACTGCAAGTAATCTGCCCCACAAGTCTTTAGCTATTTTCCAAACAAAGCAGTGTTACACAGCTCACAGAGACATCTCTTTGTAAGCGACAGAGGCAACATGGAAAACTTGATCAATCATTATGAAAAACTGATTAGAAATACAAAATGGCAGTTAGATTAGACCTTTTCACTTGAACCCCAGCCTGAACAATGCAAACGTCACATAATGTTGGCGTCCCTGGGAGACACTTTCCCAAATTTTGGCACATAGACATCCAACAATACACTTCTACATAACATGTGATAGGGCATTAGATCCTAACAACAGCAGAACTGCTGTTACGAAGGGAGATAACACTCTGTCAGTGCCACAGCCACTAGCAGTCCAAGAACTTTATTAAATTTCTACATTTAAAGTGTCATGCCCCTCAGCAGCAGAACCTTGTAAGAATTAATTGTTAGAATTAATGTGAATTAATAGTAAGTATCCTTGTAAGAATGCTTCCTTGCTGCTGCCTCTCAGTGTTTTTCACATGTTCAGCACACATTATAAGCAGATAATTTTTCCTCCTGCAAACCAGCATCCCTGAGGGAGTCAATGCAGAATCACACTGAAGGTGAGTTCTAGCTCTCTGATGAGGACTTTCAAGAAAGGAGGGCAGATTTAACATGTGTTATCTTCCACCCATTTTGATATAATCAATTGCCTTCAAGGCTGCCAGCTACTTGCAGCTTAGCAGCTTGCCCATCAGCACAGCAGATTCTATTCCTTTCAGCAGGTCACCTTTATAGGAAGATGTTTATTCCTAGTTTATTGTTGGAGAAACTGAGCCACAGAAAGGCTAGGAGGTTTGACTGAGATCACACAGAAAGTGCTGGTGAAAAATCATGCAGGGAACACAGATGAATTCACTCCTTGCGCTGTGGTTTAACCTCTCTTCCTAGAGAAGAGACAGCTAGCTGCATTGATCTGAGGAAGCAGCTTCGTTGTCAGTTGGTCGCTTAACTCCACCTGTGGTTTGTCCCTTCCTGGCTTTCGACTCAATATATTGCTACCTAAGAAAATTGTGAGCTAGTGGAATACTCTCCCACGCAAGAACGCCAAATGTAAGGGTCCAGTCAAAGTAAGGTCATATTATTTCGACCAAAATCTCACTGTCGTTAGAGACTAGATAAATAAGTCATTAATCCAATTAAGCAGACTTGCAGATAAATGACTGTTAAAACCTGTAATTGGATAAACTGGTTCTTCCTCAAAAATAACCTTTAATGAATTGACTCTGTTGTTCTAACAGTAGATTCTGAGCCTTTCCCATTGTGACATTGACCAGGACTGCTGCGTCAAGTGGAACAGCAAGAGCATTAACCAAAACTGTAATCTCCTCAGAGTCAGCTTTGTTGCCCTGGGAAGCAGTAACACCTCTGATTTACCTGACACCCTTGGCTTTTCATGGTATCCATTGCCTTCTTAACTGCAGGGTTTGGAGGCTCACATGCTTCCACCTGAGTCTTCACATTATGTTCAAAATAGGGACCAACCAGAAAATAATTTTCACCCCATTCATCTGCCGTAGTTTTGGCTTTTGTCTGGATCACAGTGTAAATGCCTCCCACTGTAAAAGAAAAATCACAAAGAATAAAAAGCAGAAAGGGGCACAGGCCATAGAGCTCTGGAATAAGCCCCAACCCACCTGTGGATCAGATACACCTCTAGTTAAATCACTTCATATTCAGATTTTAAGTGAAACCCAAACTCTATCAAATAAATAGAAGTTCAGTCTCTTAAATGGATCAGAGCTTCACGATTCAATTGAGGAGTATGCACCAATAGCAGACTGTCATTCTTAAATGACAGTTTAAGGCTTTGCTTACTCCTGGGTGACTGCACTGAATTTCTCCTCTAAGCTTTAATGGATGTTTTCTACCCTTAACTGTTACTTTTATCTAGTCTGTGATATTTTAAAATTTCTTCTAGGTGTTTGAAGTCACACTAGAAATGTTCAACCAATATATTATTTTACTCTTAAGTTATTCCCCTCTTTTTGGATTGTGAAATCTTTACGCTCAGATTGTGGGATTCAAATCCTGGGGCTCCACTTTCCCATGCCTAACCTACATTCTACTGCATCCCAAGCAGAGCCTTCTGCTTTTCTTATTGCACAGTTATAATTTTCAAACATTTTTCATTATGTGGAAATACATGTTGTGAGACCCGCGCTGGCACTTCCGGATTGTTTTACAAAAATCACTGAGGGAAGTTGAGGGACTGAAGGATTTCATTGGCTATGGACTATAAAAATGGATTTAAATCAATATCCTCAAAGCAAAAGATAACATGTGCCATTACCATTCTAAAGAGGTGTTAAAGTTGGAATTAATGTAGCTTACACTGCCCATATAAATGTCTGCAGAGCCTTCCACCAAAATATTGTCCACTTTAAAAAATAATGCCATATTAAAATGTATGAGAATGCAACAACAACATACGCTGATGAGTCACTACAAATCTACCTCGTCTTGCACATGGCATGCAAGATTCACATAGCTGCTCTTCCTCACAGGTTTCTGTAGCCAGCCCTGTAATTCATGCATTGGCAAGGCAGCCTTGCAAACCCGTGGTGTCAGGCAGCACACATTCCACCACCACAAACTCAGAAGAACAACAGTGCATGCCTGAAGGCAGCGAGTGGAAAGGAAGTCGAGGGAAGGGAAAAATCAGAGCTTAGGTAGGTGCTGTACATCAGAGACAAGTTTAGCACAGCTCCAGTGGTTTAAAAAGCATTGTGAGATAAATGAAGCTCAACAGGTACAAGCAAACAACAAAAGAAACAACAGGAAGGGAAGTAGCATTTCTACATTAAAATTTCATCCTCCACTGAATTTGGAAATGTTTGGTAATACTTCAGGCAAGAAGACTATGCCTTTCAGCAGTGACATCAAAATTACATAAGGAGTCAGCACTGAAAGTTGCCAGTGATTGATAGCAGGTACTCCAGACTTAGTTTTTTAAAGGTACTGGGGTATCCAGAGGTGTCAATGCACTGCATCAAATCGATTCTGGCAAGAATCTTGAAAAGTTACCCGATTCTCCCTTAAAAATCTGCCATAAATGACCACTATTTACAATAGAGCAGCTGAAGTTGCACAGCACTTTGGGAGATTAGTTCCCAGATCAATTAAACCATCACCCAACAACTATAGAAAGCCTTCTGGCAAGCCTGGTACCTTGCAGTGCTGAGTAACTGAACAACAGAGCTACATTATTAATTGTGCTCCTAGAAAATAAATTTTGCACTTAAATGCTTTTTCTCTAAAATATCCCATTTGTTTTAAATGCTGGAAGGATCCCTAGCCCTACTACTTTTACGTCAAGATGTCTCAGGATTCTAGGTATTTTACAAAGAAAAATGCAGTTCAAATCTACCAGCTTGCTAAGTAGAATTATTACAATAACCTATTATCCTACACAGTAATTCAAGACCTAAGAAGACAAGAATCATACAGATAAATTTTCCTAAATCAAGCTCAGACTTCAAGAGTTTCATGTCATATAGACATGAAATTGCAGACGGAAATCTATGCAGATGACTATTCTTCTCCACTTCCTTAGGCCAGAAAGCTAAGAAAATAATTTACAGTCATCATACTCTTCTACGGTTGCTCTGGACAGGAATTTAGAGAAATCACAAGTAAGTGACACTATATATTCCCTCCAAGTTCCTCTGCCTACAAGCTGGCACTACTTAAATAGCTTGGATTGAAATAAACATATGATTTTAATTCTACAAGATAAGACAGAATGTTCAACCCATGAAGTCATACAGTTAATGATGACACGTCTTTTCTTATGGGCTGGTACATACATCATATGAGCATAAGGCACTTCAAGATGAATAAATATGGGGCTTGGTGAAAATCTTAGTCATGAAATTAGTTGTTTTTAATTGGCAGAAATACAGAGCTTATAATAAGTGAAGATTTTTGTGCAAAGCAGCCTGATGACCCAGGGAAAACAAAATATGTACTTGTGAGATGAAAGATACTAAATAACATGATAAAGCTGTATAGAACTAGAGTGGTGCAAAGCTCTTTCCCCACTACCACAAGAGTGGAGAACAGCCTCTTTCAAACTGCAAAGCATTCAACGTTGGGAACAGCAAAGTAGCTGCGTTTCCACAGATAGTAATTTTAGGAGTGGTAAGAAAGCTGCAGCTCAGGAGCCAAGCAGAGCCTGGACCTTCACTTTGTATAGCCAACAGCCAAGTGTTTCTGTTCGCAAGGTGTTGCTGAAGATCACTGTGTGCCCTAAAGCATGCCCTGCCAAAGATGTATGGAAAGCCTGTTCTGAGGGAAAGGGTGGACAGTGCGCTGTGCTCTGCCACCCTAACCTGTTGCACATCAAGGAAAAAAACATTTCAATGCACTGATTTGCCTGAAAAACAATGAAAAGTACTTACAATACAAAGAATAGTGTACATTTTACAGACAGTGAAAACTCTTCAGAAGATAGCCATGATAAAAATTCTGGGTTACCTGGCCCCACCTTGCTTTTGTCTTCTCAGTTACTGTGGAAATGTGACTTGCAAAGCATGTCTGTGCATAAGCTTTGATTGACAGAAGAGGGAAACAGCACAAGTGAAACTACGTACGTTGAAAGTGTTGGGCATAACTTAAAAAAGATCTGGGAAGAACAGAACAATGTCTAGAATAATGTATTGACTTCTGAAATTACGCTCTTCCATAGCAAATTCAAGGAACATACAACATATCATTAAGAGATAGCTTACATCTGCTTGGTTACTTTGAATTCCCCAGAAATGCCTGTGCCAGTGAGCAATGCATTACATATCCTACTGAGTAAGGGCTTACTATTCACCTGGAGCCTAAAAGAAGTCTCAAATTACTTCCAACAACTTGAATAACCTCCTTACTCTTCTCTAATATGATGTTTTACGTTCACATCATGAACAGAAGACCTTTCCAAACAACAAGGATGTACCAAAATCCCATGACATTGCAAGTTTCTGTACACAGCCTCTGCAGTTCTATACTTTGAAACAGATTTTAAAACAAACAATAAAAGACAGAATGAGAAATAGATGCAGTATCAGGAGAGATCAGATCCAGATAATTCATTCAGACAATCACAAACACGTGGAATTGGCAGTGAAAAGCAGATATAGGTCTAGTTTAATGTTCTGATCTCACCGAAATGCTTTATTCAAATAATTTAAGTTTTAATCTTTTTTAAATGGTCTTGAGAAAAAAATTTCTTCTATTATTTCTTGTTTAAAAATGTGTTTTTATCTTTTCTACCAGAATAAAGGAAATCAAGTTAAAACAGAAATCAACCACAAATCTTTTTTCCCCATTTACTTCCTTTCCATTCTTGCTCTTCTTCCCAGGGAAAAATAAACTGGCGCAGAGAAGGGGACTAAAATGTTTGGAAAAGCAGGATTTTGTTAATTCAAAAGAAGTCTGATATTTTTAGTGACCTCTTTAAAAAACAGAAGATGAAAACAAAATATTTTCCTCAGAAAATATTTCATAGAATTAATTTTTAAAGTTTGCTGTTTTTCATATACATTACCACTATGCCTAAAGGTCTAAAGGAGTTATCTGCAACACTCCAGCCATTTCCTTCTTTCCTCATTTCAAATCCTGGTGCTTTATTTCTTTTGTATATTTAAAATCCAAGCAGCAATTAGAGCCCTCCAGGATAGACACCAGAACTATCTAAATACATGAAAAGTCTGTGAGTCAAGAACAGTGCCCCGATATCACATCACTACTGAGGACAACATTAGGCAGAAGCGGAGATCTAACTATGCAACAGGAGATCTTTGTGCAAGATCTAATATGTAGATGTGGTATGTTGTTTCATGGAAACATGTATTGCCAACGCCTTTTGTCACCTGATGAGGAAGGGTCCACAGCTCCCAGGATCAACCTGGAATTATGTTGGCAAAGAATGTCTCCTAGAGCTGTGATCCTTTGAGCATGGAATTGCCAAAGCTTCTCAAAACTGCCAGAGAAAACCACCATTCATTTTACTTGTTCTTCCCACTTGGAGGGAGCAGCAGAAACCAAAAGGGAAGGAGAGAGAAAGGAAGTGAAGCTATGCAAGTGAGACAGAGAGAAGTGGAGACAATCACTGATTGCCAGGTTCTTAGCCATACACCTTTGCTACACAGAGACAGACAAGAGTGCTCCTGGAACACTTCAGCTTCTTTGCTATGGCCTGACCAGACCACTCTGAAGGCACTAAAGCTATCCTGAGGACCATGGCTGCCATGGAACCCAAGAGAGCAGTGGGACCCCAGGTTCAGGATTCAAATTGACTTTGCTGCAACAATTAGGATAGTCGCATCAACTATCTTTTCACCTCTTCCCCTCAGAATGTGTCTCTGATCTAATAGAGATGATAAAATTGTGCTTCAACTTATTTTTTTCTAATATTTGGTTGGCATTTTATTGATTGAATGATTGATTGCCTGTTGAGATATCTGGGGACCATTTACAGAATAATGTTGTAAAATGTTTCAGGTGAAAAAAAACCACGATCTTCAGATATCCAAAAAATACACAAAAAATATCTCCTATGTTTGTGGCCAGGATTCATCAGAAGACAGAAGTTCTCTAAATTCTGTGAAACTCTGGCATTCCAAACACATGCTGAAACAATACTGAAATTTATGACAGATGTCGACAATATAGAAGCTATTTCAGTGTGCATCATCCCCAATGCACAAGGTTTCATTTGAGATTGATTTGATGTTGATATACCCCCCCCACTCTAGAAATGCACAGAGCTTTGATGCCGTGCTTATGCCAAGTTTATGCCAGCACACCCCCTCTCCCCAAAGTGTGCCAGTTCAGGTGTGTCACAGATCACATCATCCACCTTCTCCCAGGAAACTTTCATCATGGAAAGACATTTAACACAGGGGATTGCTGGTCCTACTGACTTCAGTGGATTCAGGATTTAATTTCCAAGCATCCAGACTTTCAACAGAGAAACTGTACATAGAGCTCTGCTCCAGGGAGAGCTAAACGAAGGTTTATTTTTAGCAGAGTCTTCATTCCAATAGAGATGGAAAAAAATATTTAGGATTCATTTACCAGTGACTCTTGAGCTAATCTGTTCACAGCTGAATGATGACACAAACTGGCTGTTTGCCCAGCATTTTTAAGCATTCTTCTATTTTCTATCTAAAAGCTGTTAGTAGTACAGCAGGAGATACTAACTGCAATATTACTGGGATGATTTTAAAGACATCTTTACAGAGCACAGACCAGATCTTGAACATCCTCAGCCCTTCTCCTTAATGTATCAGAAAACCCACTAATGTTATGGAAGAAAGAAAACAAGTTTTCTTCTCCATTGTGCACAGAGATATGAGCAGACTTGGCTTTACTGGAGCATGGTGGCCAGGAAAGAAGGGGAAAGGTGAAAAATGCCACGGTTCCCCATGATTACCACCAGACCATGTGGCACTGCAGTGCACTGGGGCACCTACCTGCCCACTTTCTTCCCCTTCTGCCAAAGAAACACAGTAGATCCACTTCACAGTATGGGTCCTGCCCATCAGCAAAGAGCCAAATGTAGTTTATTTTATACTCTCCTGACTTATTTGGCAGGTGAGTTTCAATGCAAGATTATTTCAATGTTGTGCTTGGCATAGGTGACAAGTTCCTTTTCACAGGACTTGGAAGAAGAGGGAGGGAGAGTGATGTCAGCAAATGAGCCTTTTTTATTTCTCATTCTCTCCTTCAGATACCTTATCTTGGCTTGCTCCAGGCAGAGAACAGGAGAAAGAAGAGTAACTGAGATGCCAGTGCTTTCCAACACGTCAGAGATTGCCACTTAGCTGCTGAGGAAGAAGTGATGTAACTCTGGAAATAATGGATACTCGTAGATCTTGGAGCACTGAATTCATACAACTGACTTGTCCTTCCCCACAGCTGCCTCTCATGCCTCAGTACCAACCAGCACTATCAGGGAAATCCCAGCAAACGGTTACTCCCCATGGGCAGCCTGGCACAGGAAGACCCTCTCACACATAATCAGATGTGCTTCAATTTGCAGGACCCCTTCATCATTCTCATCCTCAGACTCTGAAGGAGAATATATTTAAGTGGTTCAGAAAACAGCTCAGCACCAGTAAAGGGCACTGTTTACAGGTATGGGAATAGATAGCCATCTGTGAGCTCTGGTAGCATGCACCTCACAGGAAAGAAGACATTAAGCTTCCTGCCACTGTCACAGAGAAATGGGGGAACCAGTGAGGAAATGTACCTAGAGCCAAGCATCTAGCAGTGCACACAAAGTTAACACAAAAATTTGAACTCTCTCCTGTTCACAGTAAACCTGTTTACACTCTCACCTGTTCACATGCAAACCATGTTCACAGTGAAATACTCTGACACACCTTTGTATTGCCAGGAAGGAAGAAAAAATCCTTCACATTAAATGCTCAAAATTAGCTTGTCAGGCAATAGACCCAGCTAATGCTTATCTTTCCCTCTATATAAGGAATATATAAAGCAACATTAAAACTAAAACAATTAAACACTTAGCAGTACTAAACTTACGGGGTCAGCCTACTTAGTCAAATAAACAGTTCTGCTAAAGGAAGTGGGAAATATACAGCGTAAACTATTATTTCCTAAGTCTATGTGTCTTCTGTGATGCCTCTCCCCATATTTTGTTGGCTACCCTCTCTCCTATAAAACACAGTGCCTAACATTTTCCAAGAACTGTTTATAAAAGTTAGGTCACCAGGGAACAGTGTCTCACCACGTGACTTAGACATTCAATTGCCTGGAAGATACAGAAAAACATTTCAGTATCAAGAATTTACCGGGGGGTGGGGGGCGGGGAGGGGGGGAGTGAAATAGGCTTATTAAAGAGTTTTTACACAGATGTTTCCATTCTAGGCTAGTGAATGAAAACTTTGGACAGAGATCCAGTTCTAATGAAGAAATAGTTTGCTAGGACTAGTTCCGTCAACCCCATTTGAATATATGGGTTTGGTGAGTGGTGTAATACTTAAACTAACAGAATAAATATATTCATTCTCATAAATATTAATTCTCTCCTAAAATTTGAGAGTAATACATTTTAGCTGTGTCAGCTTGGCTTTAGTAAAGTCACCAAAAGCTGTACGGATTATTAAATGATCCACTGTGGTTTGTACATATACAGGAAGACAGATAAATCTAATTATGTTTTACTTTTTCTTAAACATATTGTGTGGTATCTACAACCAGTGGGTCCAGATGCCTCAGAAAATGCATATACTATGGAGTTCAGAGATGTTAGCGAAAACACCCAAGTTTACTAGATCTCTGCTGCCATCTGCTTGCAGTGCCTTAGTTATCAAGCACACCGCAGAAGAAAACGCTGCATGCTTCAATGTTCCAACAATAGTAAATTAACTCAAAAAGCTTGACTCAAGCCACTGAAAAATAAACCCACAGAGATTAAAAGTGCAAAAGCTACTCTTTAATCCCTCTGAGTATTGATGATCCTCACTGTCCTAAAAAGAGCAATGTAAAATTGTACTGAGATGCAGATTAAAAACCAGAAGTTATCGTAGAATAGTAAATTCCAGTTTCACCATGAGGATGAACCTTAGCACTATCTGTTCCTCTCACACACATTTCCCCTTTAGAGTTAAAATCTTAACAGATTACAGATCCCCTCTCCTGACTAATCTCTCTATTTATCTGCCAGGACAATAAGACACATGAGGTCAATCATTTACTCGCACTAACTCACTTTTGTGGCAAAAATGGAGCCTGTTTCCCCCTGGTGACCTACACCTAGCTGAAAGGGCATGATTTGATGACTAAATTAGAAACGGAGGCAGAAAGATCTTTGCATAATAAGCAGTCTGCACTTTGCCTGACAAGCTGCGCAAGGTGAACAAAATTTCTATCTGTACATGTGCACAAAGCATGGAGTCCCTGTTTGGCACCACCTGTGTTTGCAAAAACCAGTCCAAAAGGGCTTCAGCTGCCATAAAGGCTGCTGGTCATTGACATCGGTTTTTTGCTCAGTGGCTTCAACACAGCTAGGTTTATTTATACCTGTTTGAAATTTGGCCTCTGCTCTAGAAGGCAGAGGGAGACTGCTAAACTACTCTGAAACTCACGTCTGTTTTACAGTTCATTTTCACTCATTACATTCCCAAGTGAATTTGCATGAAAGGTAAAATGTAAATATGTGCAAAGCAACATCTATATATCCATACATCTGCGCACGCAGGCATAACAAACTTAGATGTTTGTTTAAAAAACCTATCCCTGGTGGTTAAACATGTAAAGACACAGACATCCTGACTGTATGTTAATCCCACACAAGCACAGGCAGGTGCAGCCCATGCACAATTACACACGGATGCCACATGCACTCCATCTAAGACAACAGCTCTGCAGCCCACTTTGCCCCAATCTCCCCTTAACACCTTTCTTTTTCCACACCCTTCACACCTCCCTCCACTCCTCTGAAAACAGAGATACTAACTCCTAAGAGCATTGCACAAACCTTTGTTGGTAACTTCCCAAGAAACTTCAAAGAGCAACAAATCCTCCACTGGTAGGTCTTCATCCTCCCACTGAGGAAGCCCATTAAGAGAAGTCATGGAAAGTGATCTAGCCAGTGGCATTTTCTTCAGCCCTTGAATGCTCACCACGCAGGCCACAACAGTTAGCAAATATCCAGATAATGTGGCAGTTCTCTGCAGTCCTGGTTAGAACCGTGAGCCGATGTGCTGGGCTCTGAGAAGAAAATTATTGAGATAGCTGGGAGCTAATGGGTTTAAACTGTCTGACCACCAGCATTAAATTGGCTCAGTGAAATCCTCAGGGCTTGAGAAGCAGCTGCTGGTAGAGGTAAGAATTTAAGACTGACCTGAGAAAGGCCTTGGCTGGTTTGGGCCAGGGCTCCTTCTTTTCTTCTCTTAGAGGGAGGTAAAAAACAGTTTTGAGCTCCTCAGCCGCAGCATTCAGTATCTACCACCTCAGGGACAACTGAAACTTGACAATTATAAATTCGGCACTGCCCTGAGCAAACTCCAGCAGGGAGTTCACCACCTGATTTGAGTCCTCCCCTCGAGATACACCCTCCTATTAACACCCATGAACCTTTCTCTATCTGCTGGCCATTTACTAACTGGTTGCCAGGTTAACTTGCCAGGTTAAATACTGTTACCTCTTGCTCAGTTCATCCTTCTGTAAACACTAGTTTACCTCACATCCTTCCTCCACAATTAACTCCAGCTGTGTTCCCAGGGCTCTGGGAACTGTTGGCTTCATTCTGCTCTTGAGCAGCCCTGAGAGCTTTTACAAACAGAGCTACAAAGGCTCAGTCCCTACTTTGGCATGCACTTTGGCCCTCCTTGTAGCTCTGATCCCTGATATTCCACCTGGCTTCTCTTTTTTCTATGCCACAGCTCTTTTCTGGCCTCCAGGCCCAAGTCCTCTCCTCTGGGAAAACAACTAAGTCAGGGAACAGTCTGCCCCTGTCTTGCTCCAGCACAGAGCTGGGATACTGCAAGCAGTGCACACGTCTCCAGAGATGTCGGTCCTTAACCTGCAACCCAAGATCCTCAAAGCTCCACAGAGCAGCTGCCTGCTTCGAAGATGCTTATGTGCTTACATGCCCGGTTGAGAAGCCAGTGCTTCTGGGACAGCTGTGTAAGTTGAATCCGATTCTGAGCTTAGAGCACAACCTGCCCAAAATCTACAGTTCAGCAGTGAGCAAATCTCCAGGTGAGATCCAGAGCACCTTTAGCACTGTGGAGAATAACATTGCACTAGCAGGCATGGACTACATAGCAGTGCAGAGGGAAAGGCTCTGAGCCCCCTTAAGACAAAGCAAGTCCAAGGCAATTGGTTTAGAAGACAGGCAACCCATGTGCATAAAAGTCTCTTAGACATAATATAATACAGCTGAGCCTACCTTAATGGCTAACTATCCCCCAAAAGACTAGCTCTTCCACTTGCTTTTCCCACGCCCTCTCTGCACTTAAGGTAGACAGACCCATCTCTGAGCTGATGGATACAGCTCACCAAATTAACCTGAGGGCACAGAAAACTTTTTTGCCACGTTAGGAACTAGAGCTGTCTCAGCAATGAGCCTGGCAAGAGGGGCTGGGAACAGGGAGGGGCAGGAAAGGCAAGAGGTGACGCTGCCCCGCCTTTCCCGCCAGCGTTGTGGCAGGACAGACACGTCAGACATGTAAGGTACTTTTCTTCCTTCCATCCAGGCCTTATGTAAAATAAAGTAAAAAAAAATTGGAAGGAGCACATACATACATACTCTGCCACCTGCCCTGTGTTTCAGCCTGTGACTTACATTTCTGGGCTGGTGGGCTGAGCTGTGGTGTATGTTGGGGGAAAGGGGTTTCCCTTCCGGGTTAACTGGAAGGCATGATAATCAAATAATAAATGATGTTAACTGGGTTAACTGGAAGGCATTACGGCCTGGCCAGGGAAGGATTTGGGGTTTTATTGTCTGGCTGTCTTTGTCTCAATGGTTTGAGTTGCCCTATTTACCAGTTTATGTAAAAAAGGCTGGCTGAGAATCAGTGTTTGAGGAGCAGCTGTGGCTTTTACTACCTGGACTAGGTAGGAAACCATCCCATAGGTTAAAAATCGTGTGACTTAAAAGAAAAAGGAGTAATATTTTAAGGCTCATTTCATTTCTGAATCATCAAATCTGCCCGAGTCACATTTTCACACTTTTCCCTGGAAACCCTGAGGATGAGGCTGGAAGCTGCCAGTCTCACCCAGGCAGCTCACAAGTCCTTCCTAATCCCACAAGCTTTTGTCAGCCCTGTGTCAACAAACACATTGCAAAGCCAGACATCTTAAATGAGCCAGGGGGCCGGTTAGGACCCCCCCAGACCGGCCTCACTGCTTGCGGCCTAGGGACCGAGTCCGGTAGCTCGGTGCCTGGGGGCTGCTTCCGCCCTGCCTGTGGGCCGCGGGCAGCCCAGGCCATAATGTCAGCCCAGGGTGCCGCGCTAGCCAGACTGCCGGTGCGGCCGCTGGTAGTGTTTACCGGTAGATACGAACTTTTAATTAGGGAAAAAATTACATTCCCCGCTCACTCCTGCTCTAATTATGAGTAACTGCTGCAAGCTGCGGCGTCGCAGAGGGAAACCTGGTGGGTTTGTAGGTGCATGGGCCCCATGGTCACTGCTGGGTGGGTGCTGCTGTCCTCTGTAGTCCTTTGAAACTCACTCAGGATGCTGAAGTCAAGCTGCCCACAACAGTGACTTCTCCAGGGAATGACAAGCGAACCTCTAGTAATGATGGCAGATAAACGATAGCACTGGCTCGCTGACATAATCACTGTCCCTAAGCATTCAAAAGCCTAAAAGACATGCAAATAATTTTAGAACAGGGGAATGAAATCGTAATAATTATAGATTATAAGATCTTCATATAGTCTGTGGTTTTCAGATTCTCAGGCATCATGTTTTTCCAGCTTTTTTTTTTTTAGAGGATACTTCTTTTAGTTTGGGGGTTTGGCAAAAGATAATAAAGCCTCTGAGAATGGATTTGAACAAATCATAGACTGGTTTGGGTTGGAAGGGACGTTAAAGGTCATCTAGTTCCAACCCCCCTGCCATGGCAGAGACACCTCCCACTAGACCAGGTTGCTCAAAGCCCCATCCAACCTGGCCTTTTAACACTTCCAGGGACAGGGCATCCACAACTTCCCTGTTCAGCGTGTTGCAATGGCTAACCACTCTTTCAGTAAAGAATATTTTCCTTACATCTAATCATAGAATCACAGAATCATTTAGGTTGGAAAAGACCTCTAGGATCATCCAGTCCAACCTTCATCCTGACCATCTAGACCATGACCTGAAGCTTCTCATCTACTCGTTGCTTGAACACCTCTAGGGATGGTCACCCCACCACTGCCCTGGGCAGTCTGTTCCAGTGCCTAACCAGTCTTGAGGCCATTACCTCTTGTCCTGTCTTTAGTTACTGGGGAGAACAGACCAGCACCAGCTTCACTACAACCTCCTTTTAGGTAGTTGTGGAGAGTAATGAGGTCTCCCCTCAGCCTCCTCTTCTCCAGACTAAATAGCCCCAGTTCCCTCAGGTGCTCCTCATACAACATATTCTCCAGACCCCTCACCAGCTTCATTGCCCTTCTCTGCACCTGCTCCAGGACCTCAATGTCCTCCTTATACTGTGGCACCCAAAACTGGACACAGTACTCACAGTGCAGTCTCACAAGTGCTGAGTACAGGGCCACGATCACCTCCCTACTCTTGCTGGTCACACCATTTCTGATACAGGCCAGGATGCTGTTGGCCTTCTTGGCCACCTGGGCACACTGCTGGCTCATGTTCTGCTGGCTGTCCACCAGCACCCCCAGGACCTTTTCCACCAGACAGCTCTCCAGCCAGACTTCCCCAAGCCTGTAGCGTTGCTGGGGGTTGTTGTGATCGAAGTGCATGACCTGGCACTTGGCCTTGTTAAACCTCATACAATTGGCCTCAGCCCATTGCTCCAGCCTGTCCAGATCCCACTGCAGAGCCTTCTTACCCTCAAGCAGATCAACACTCCCACTTAATTTCGTGTTATCTGCAAATTTACTGTGGGAGCACTCAATCCCCTCATCCAGGTCATTGATAAAGTTATTAAACAGGACTGGCCCCAGAACTGAGCCCTGTGGGACTCTGCTTGTGACTGGCCACCAACTGGATTTATCTCCATTCACCACAACTTTCTGGGCTCGGCCATCCAGACAGGTTTTAACCCAGCAAAGAGTCCACCTGTCTACTCCATGACCCGCCAGCTTGTTCAACAGGGTGCTGTGGGAGATGGTGTCTAATGTCTTACTGAAGCCCAGGTAGACAACAACAACCACCTTGCCCTCATTCACTAGGTGGGTCATCTGGTCGTAGAAAGAGATCAGGTTGGTCAAACGGGACCTGCCCTTCGTGAACCCATGCTGGCTGGGCCTGATTCCCAGGTTGTCTCGCACTTGCTGTGTAAGCACATCCAAGATGAACCTCTCCATAATCTTCCCTGGTACCGAGGTCAGGCTGACAGGCCTATAGTTCCCCAGATGCTCCTTCCTGCTCTTCTTGTAGATGGGCGTCACATTGGCAAGTTTCCAGTGTTCTGAGACCTCCCTAGTTAACCAGGATCACTGATAAATAATGGAGAGCAGCTTGGCAAGTTCATCCACCAGTTCCCTCAGCACTCTCAAGTGGATCTCATCCGGCCCCATAGACTTATGGATGTCCAATTGGCATAGGTGGTCATTGACTACCACTTCCTGGATTATGAGGGGATTATTCTGGTCTCCAACCCTGTCTTCAAGCTCAGGGGGCTGAATACCCTGAGAAGAACTGCTCTGGCTATTAAAGACTGAGGCAAAGGAGGCATTAAGTATCTCAGCCTTTTTCTCATCCTCAGTGACAATGCTCCCCCTCTCATGCAATAGAGAATGGAGATTCTCTCTGACTCTTTTTTTGTTATCAATGTATTTGTAAAATTGCTTTTTATTATCTCTTGCCACAGCGGCC
>JAVSBS010014631.1:0-26878 GCA_033124195.1 Coracias cyanogaster | reverse complement strand
CTTTCTTCTTGACCCCCAGCCCTCATCTATTGATCCACATTCATTAGATCCCCTCTCAGTCTTCTCTTCTCCAGACTCAGAAGCCCCAGGTCTCTCAACCTTTCCTCAGCAGGCAGGTGTTCCAGTCCCCTCATCATCCTTGTAGCCTGCATTGGACTCTCTTCAGCAGCTCTCTGTCCGTCTTGAACTGGGGAGCCCAGAACTGAACGCAGCACTCCAGGTGAGGCCTCACCAGGGCAGAGTAGAGGGGGAGAAGGACCTCCCTCCACCTGCTGGACACACTATTCTTAATGCACCCCAGGAGACCATTGGCTTTCTTGGCCACAAGGGCACATTGCTGTTCCCCAGCTAGTCCTTTATTTGTAAATACAAGGTCCAGCAGCGCACCTCTTCTCATTGGTTCCTCCGCTACCTACATTAAGAAGTTATCATCAGTGCAGTGCCAGAGCCATTTTTGACTGAACATGCCTAGCTGTGTGGGCTTCCCAACAAATATCCAGGGGGATTGAAGTCACCTGTGAGTACCGAGGAGTGTGTTCTAGAGGCCACCTCCAGTTGTCTGTAGAAGGCCTCATCAACATCTTCCTCTTGCTTTGGTGGTCTATAGTAGACCCCCACAACAGTTTCACCCCACTTTGCATGTCCCTTAATTCTTACCCACAGTATCAATAATCTATGGTATAATTAAAGGAATGTGAACATGGTCAAGTAGCATTAAGAAAAAGAACGACAGAAAAAGCAGAAGAAAGTAATAGAGACAGAAATCAGATTTACTGTAATCAGTCATAGATGCAGGCATTAATTGATTGTTCTCCGTTTGTAATAAATGAAAAAAGTCTGTATGAATGTAGCACTGACATGGTACAATATTCTGAATTTTTAAAGGTTGTTTTATAATCCATGCTGAGAAAGGGCAATCGTTTTCACAAAGTGTTTCTTTCCTGTCAAATGTCAAGACCATTCTGTAGACCTGTGGCCATACAATTAGGCTGATTTTACAGCAAGAAACGTGATTTTACCTGCCTGCGTAGCTCACAAAGCTACAGAGGTTTTCTTTAACTATTTTTAAATATCAGTTCAAGATTAATCGTTCCAAAAGATAGATATTTATTGGAATGTGTTACATAGAGGAAATGGAACATATTGGAGGTTTTCTTGTTTGTTTTCCAAAAACTTTCGGAGCCCTTTGTGGTGCCTTCTGTTGTAGAGTATCTGGTGGTATCACTGTTATAAAAGCAGTTACTTAAATCAGGAGTTTTCAGCCTGGTGAGTTCTCAGTTTAGTCACCAGAATATACACTGATTTCCCACACAAATGATAATGTGTCAGCCACAATACATTGACTCCATTTTTGTTGAGTTTAGCAATGCATAAAATGTCTAATTATTAGAGAAGGAATGGTTTTGCACCTTTAAGTGTCTAACAATTGTTTCATTCAGGACAACAGCAAAACTCCTTAGAGCACACAAATAGTCTTAAATTTAAATAAGATGACATCTAAGGTGGATTGATAATTTCTCATCCCTATAGTTACTAATAATAAGTTGGAGGAAGAGATATTAGCTACTTGCAAGCTTGAGGCACCGACGGGGAAAAAAAATCCATTCTGTTCTGGAGTAGGCACCATTAACGCAGATTGCCATCAGCCCATCGAGCCTCATCCCTGAGATGTTTTAAACAAGCGGTTGTTTCTAGAAGCTGTGGAAGCTAAGAAATTAAAAGCCGCCTCAGTTTTAAAAGTGAGTTTTCTGATCCTTAATAAAATGACACTTTGTCTTAATTTTGTGTCTTCGGTCATGCAGGAAATTAGAGGACTGGCTTCTTCCTGCAGAAGTTGGAGGTTTCAAGCTTCAGGCTCAATTTGGCAAACTATCTTGTTCAAATGAGCTTGTAAATGAATTATTTGTTTCTAAAGTACAACCGATATCAACTTGCATACAAATTCTTAAAATAAGACCATATCTCTCATTTGCTTCTGTAAGTACATGATGAGGGCTCTTGGCAAGATGCGTATTTGCTCAGAAATGTAGTATTCATTTATGTTCCTGAGTTTATCAAACTGCAACGTGTCATTGTTAAGTAAATTTTAGAATGGCCTTTTTTTCTCCTCTAATCTAGCAAATTGCAAGGTTGATTTGGTTTTGGGATAGAACGATCTCAAAAATCATTCAACCCATGTGCATGTATATTGACAGTGCAAGGCTGGCTGAAGATGACGTCAGTAAAATACCTGATTTCTTTATGGTTATCTAACTGATAATGAAGTTATGTTTTTAAGTGAGGCCTGCGTACTGGTAGCATGAGAGAGGCTTTCCTGAGGTTCCAGCTTTGGATGGAATCTTCTGGTACTCTTCAGGGTTACCTGCTGGTCCAGTCCAGTGTCCCGTTGGGAGGTGGAGTCACTTTCAGCACACAAATCAAAATGAGGTGTGAAATGGTCTGTTAAACTTGAGAGATGATTGCTGTCTACCGCACCCGTACACCCAGACTCTGAGCCCCAGTACTGCCTGTGGAAATCGTGTGTTTAGCAGGTGTTAAAGTCATTTTACACCGCTAACCTTCACATGTTGCAAGAGAAACACCGGTATTACTAATATTTTTATATCTTGTGTGATGCTGAAGAGGGTCATACGTGGATGCTCTAGTTGCCTGCGCACATTGTGCACTTGAGATGCCCGCTAGTGCTGTGCCAACGCCCCAGAGTCAGCCAGAGCTGTGAAGGGATCTGCCTTCTAGGGACTAACAACTCCTCCTCAAACCTCACTGTAAACACTCCAGTCCTACTTCTAAAAAAAGTCTCTCAATGTGACTAGAGCCCATTACAGCTTTGCTCTTCTTTGGTGTGTGAAGACCTTCTGTTGCTTTTCAGAGCAGCAGTTGATCCTGAGCAAAGCTCATCTGAGATAGGTTATTAGCATTAGTAGATGCTGGACTGTAAAAATACATTAAAGGGCAACTACATTTTAGGAACAGAGTGGCATTCTTTTTGGCTTGTATTTGCATTCTGGTCCAATCCAGTGAACCATCTGTAGAGACACAGGAAACTCTGCAGGTCCCTGCTGCAGTCTGTGCCATTAAAACCTCTTCTCCAATTGCTGCATCATCATTAGCTCGTACAAAAGAGGCTGCCGTTAAGATGATGTGTCTAACCTAGGTAAATATAATGCACAAACCTGTTCCACATTCCAAAACTAAAATAATGAATGATGTTGAAAATTGATTTCGGGTTATTTGAGGGATCGTTATAAATAAAGCATGGGGTAGGCAGTTGTTTTGCGTGTTTGCTCTGAGTTGGTTTCATCTGCATTGCTTAGCTAGGAGGACTTTCACTAACTCAGTAATTTGAATTTATTCAATTGAATAGGAGATGTTAAGGTGTCAGGACGGCCATCCTCATCCTGCGTGTTTATTTAACTAGCAGACTATAATTATTTTAAGTTGGAAGACACCAGTAGCTCTAAGGGAGACACTTCGACGTCAGGACAGATTTTAATGCCGGCTGGCATGAAGTATGCCAGGTATTCGTGGTGAATGGAGAGAAGAACAGAATTGTTCAGCAGTGAACTGGCTGAGGAATAGAACCCTCCAGCCAGCACAGTAGTTTGAGAAGAGCAACTGTGTTATTAACAACACAGCTTTCTTCTGAGGGCTGATTGCCAGTGGCATCTAGGAGATTGTTAGGTTACGTATTTAAGTGGATAATCAGCAACACGAGGTGAGGAAGAATCCCTGCAGAGAGAGATGGTGAGTGAGGTTGGCAGAACTTCTTGAGAGCTCTCGAGCACCTCGTCAAGGAAACAACTTTGGAAATTGTAAGGAAGTTGATAACTGGTCTTGCGTTGCTTTTTGTTCAGTGGGGCAGCATCGCTGTGCCTTGGTGGACTGGCTGCTGTCAGAGAGATTTGTTTACCAAGTTTCGTCCTTGTGGAAGTCATCAGGGGTGGACCTCAGACTGGCTTATGGTTAGAGTAGTGTTTACCTGAAGGCAAGTTGGTTTTATCTGATAAAATAATAAAATAAAACTGTCCCCTGGTTGAATGCCGTCAGTGTGCATTGGCACTTTCTTAGTTGCCCACTCACGTTTGTGAAGTGCAGAATACACTCTAAAAATGATACCTATGTAACTTCTCTCCCCAAAATGATACCCCCTCCCAGAAGTGCCTTTAATCACTGTTTAAGACCTAGCCCCTTTTGTCTTTGCTAGAACTGCATTAATTACTCATATTCATTATCCATTTTGGTTACAAACCAGAATAAATTTGCTGGGTGTTATTGCAGAGCGTTCTGTGACAAATCAACACGTGATGCGCAGTATTTGCGCCATTATAGCCGCTCTTTGAAAACACAAGCTGGAGCAGCAGAGGTCTTCTGCAGTCACTGTGGGTGCATTTCTACCTTGAGGATTGCAAACAGAGGGTGTTTTCACGTCCTGGGCTGACAAGAGATTTGCTCTTAGATTTCTGTTCGTGGCATGGTTCTGTAGCTGCGTATGTTTCTGGAGTAAAATGTCCCAGCTAGGGAGGGGAGTGTATTCCATTTCCCCCTGGAATCTTTCAGAACCGAAGGGGTGCGTCGTTATCAACAACCCAGAGTTTCACTGCGTTACTAGCCATTCTTGGGGAAAATTGGAGTGGGACAGTATATTGTGGAAACAATGTGCATCTAGAGCAACATTTCTGTGGTAATGATGAGTTTAGTTGTCCGAACTGAAAACAAGTAGTGGGTTGTTTTTTATTAACAACAGACAGTTCCAGAAATGAGGTTAGTAGTAAAATCCTAAGGTGTTCTTTTCGTATTTCTTTAAAGTAAAGAGACACCCACCTTTTGGGTTATTGTCAGCTTAATAATACCTTAATTTTACTAGAGTTTTCTTTAATCTAGGGTTCAGCCTTGCCAGGGAAGAGCAGATGACTTAGATGTACACAATGGTACACTGCAATAATTTATACTTAAAACAAGCCTATGGATAAATGTCTCTTAAGTTCCTCACAGCTCCATCTCCCTATAAAATTGTTTCCTCCTTTTTTTTTTTTTTTCTTTACTGTGTCTCCCTTTATATGAGCAGGGTATGTAGTTTGCTTGGGTTTTTGGGGGCATTCCTGCACATGCTGCATAGGCAATACTGCCTGCGTAAATACATGGTTGCGTGGTTTAGTAGATACACTGTTCCATCTCGTTTTATAACCCAACAGCCTTGCATAATCAAACCTATTTTAAAAAAATCCTGTATGTAACACCTGTAATGAATGTTTCTAATTCCTTCAATATCACAAGGATGTGGCACGAAGGTGTAAGTCCCTCTGTCTTTAATCTTCTTAAAATTGTATGCAAATTTTGTATGTTGTGCAATTAAAAGATCTGTTTATTTTTTATTAAATCAACTGGGCAATCAGTTCACTTTTCAGGATTTATTTTACAGTGGCTAGAGATTGGCATTTAGTATAAAGATCTTTTCAACACTTTTGTTGCATTTTATAATACCTCACTGACAAATGTATTTTAAGAATTTACATTTAGCTTTTCCTGCATTATTCAGGGGCCATGCCATTTATAGAATTTGATCTCTGATGACACCCAACATCGGTTCAGATAATGCATAGGTACTGCAAGGTACTAATTGTGGTGATTACTTGCTTAACTCATTTCTGAACTGTGTGATCCTACCAGCCTGAAGACTTGACGGCAGGCACCCAGAGGCCCTTGCTCAACGGTAGCTTTCTGTTCATTGCCTGAAGCGTGCTTTGAGGGAGCTTTGCTATTCTGAGGACTGAGAGGAGCTGGCACCTCAGACCTCTTCCTGATGTTTTCCAATGACAGCTATATGTCAGTATAGAGAGAGTTTCAGCATAGAGATTGTTTCCTTCAAAACCTGCGGCTGTAGGATGCATGGGAAAATAAACTGTTTTTCCTATAAGGAGATAGATGTGTGAAACTTATTTAAAAGTCAGAATTCTGTGAATAGAGTATCCTAAATTCTGCAGATGTACATCATACTCCAGGCAAATTTGCAGACAAGTGTGGCGACAAAGAATTATGGAACTGAACCACTCGGGTAGTTGAGCTGTTGGGTGAAACAGGCGTTTCCTTCGTTACTGTCTCTTGCAGTGGAGAGTGAACTAGTACTGGCAGTATGAACTCCCAGACTCCCTCTCCTGGTGTCTTAGAGAGAGGCTTCGTTATTAATTTAATCCTGGCTTTTATGAAGACAGACAAGAGCAACGGCTCTTCCAATGCCTGTGGTATGGTGTGAAATTTTCTGCGTCTCCTCAGCCTGGGCTTTACTGCTGTTCACCTCTGTGATATCAGAGCTGGAGAAAGGCTCCTCATCCTTGACATTAGTGTTGCATTTTATGCCCTGACATAAACTGTTGGCATTTCACTTAATTTCTTCTTCTTATTGGCGATCTGATGTATGACTGACTGTGTGTGAAACTGGTTTCACCCACGTAGACAAATTTCCGTACTCTAAGAATTAAAAGTTTAGGAATATAAGGCTAAATCTTAACTGGTACAGAATCTGTGCAGCTCCCAAGGGATCCTGCTGATCAGGCTGCTCCAAATACTGCTTTTGTGAAGGAGCATTTACTGTCGTTTCTGAGGCAATCAACTAATTGTGCCTAGCAAAGCAATGCTTTTAGAAGCATCATTTCAGAAGGGCTATAATTACTGTGTGCTGTATGGCGAGCGAGAGGGATATCAAATGTAATGCTGAACCCACTTATTCATAAATTAATGTTATCCATTTAAAATTAGTGTTTCAAGAGAGCTGATTGCCAACACATTCAGTGGTAATAAGTTGCTTGAGGAGTTATAACAGTCATATGTTTTTTTCATCAAGTCCCTAGTTCATTTTTTTTCCATTTGAGCAAATTGCTTCATATTTAAGGTTAAACTTCATGACTATGATGGCACTTCATGTGATTTTACATTTGTCACGAGTTTTCTCTTTGCATTTATTTACTTCCCTTGTATCACAGACACAAAGGTATGTAAAAACACAATGCTAATGTATCACTCTTCTACGCTTCTTTTTAACAAAGGGGTGAAAAGAGTGTAATTAAAAAAAAAACCAAGCACTTGCCAGAGTGATAACTTCCTTTCTTTTGAATTTGCCACTTGTTTTTTAACTTAAATATCCTATATTTAAATATTTATTTTAATTGATAGTATAATACTTGGTACGTTTATTTATCTGTATGGGCATTAGTTATTCTTGCAGCATTTACAGTCCTTTACATAGACAGCATCATGGTCCATTTTTCGCAAAGTATGGTGGGACACAAGTAGTGTCTGTAGAGAAGCGAGTTAAGTGATTCTGAAGAACTTCATTCAGCCAAGTATCCTGTTGCAGTCCTGTTGCAACATTCACTGGTATGAATGATAAAATCATAAACTGTTTTCAGAGTGCATTACCTAATTTTTCTGTGTAGGAAAAATACCCATCTTCCATCAAACTATGCATGATATTTTAGTGTAAGCAAATAACTCATCAGAAGATGATAATTGAGATTGGTAAGAAAATTATTTTTAAAACCATTCCACATCCATGTTTAAGAACAGGCTTGCAGGTCAGAACCCAGCAAATCTTGAGTCATCCTGTTAAACGTGACAACAGTTGGATTTACAGACAGGGACAAGACAACGCTTCCCTAGATCAAGAGAAATGTATTGAGAAAAAAAGTAGCAGTATACCAGATTATATTAAAGATGTGATGGCACGAATTAAAAGAAGGAGCATGTGGTGTTGGTGTATGGACATAGAGACTGAAGCAAGTAAACAAAACCAGACAAAACCCATCCTAAAAAAAGGCAACACCGAGAATTGGGTTGAGAAGAGCAATGTCTTGGTTCATGGAGTCATTTGCGGGCAAAACATTTGACTCCAATATTGAAATGCCTAAAATTAAAAATGAAGAGGAGAAATACCTGGTGTCAAATTAGCTAGCTTTCGTTTTGGTTTTCGTTTAAAATGGGAGCAATGCAAATCTTGTAACCTTGAACTATTTTCTATTGTATCCTGTAGGTAGGGAAGTTTTAACATTTGTCAGTGTAAATTATACGTATACACACGCATGCATGTTTGTGTATGTGTGTAGATCAAATTTGCGTATGCTTAATTACATCATCTGTCCGGTTGGAACATTACCTAGATTAAAGGATTGTATGTGAGGCTAAAGAGAAAACAAAATGCCTTCTTTAGGCAGAAATTGGGTATTTAGCTAGAAACCATAATACCGTCACCAAGTGTGTCTTGTTTTCAGAGGAGACCACTGAAGAAGTAGATTATAGTCTGTTGTCTCAGTCTGAAATAGAAGGATCAGAAAGTGTTAAACAACTCTTCTACCATGAAAAATCTGTAGGACAAAAATAGCTTGAAAAACAGAGGTTAAGTAGGTTTAATGCTTAGCAACACTTGCTTATATATATCCATACTACAACTGTTGCAAAGGTGACTCAGACCTTTGCTATTCCAAGCTGCACTGAGCAGAAAAGAAGCCCTATCTTTGGTTTCTTCAATATACTGAATAATTTAATTCTCAGACACGTTGGTGAATGACCGTTCCAGTTGCTGTCAGGACCTGGAGCGCATTCCCCTCTCTGGGAGTTTAATTGGCAAAGTTCAGATTTGGCCGGCTGAGTCCAAGGTCAGCTCCGTTGCTGCGAAGAGCTGCTCTGAAGAAAGCTGGAAGTAAAGGCCTGCTCCTTCTTTCCTTTGGGAACCGCTTTGAAGTGGAGGCTGTGCCCCTGCCCCTGTCTCTGCTACCTCCCAGCCCTCTGTGCATGCCCCTGCAATGCTGTTCTGCACCCGCTGGCACCTGGTTTTGATAGAAACGCTGCGTTCAGTAATGTTATTTCTCCCTGTATTTTACCATATCAAATGTGGCCATACAGCCAAGTTTGTATTTTGATTTTACAGTATGTTTTAGTTATGCCTTTCTACATCTCGAAGCTATTTAAACGGAGTAAAACATCGGCATAAAAACATTTAAATCTTAGAGTAGCCATTGAAATAGACATTGAAAAATTAAGAGGTTAGCTTAGTAATATAAAATTATCATGCGAATCCTCTGATTCCAGTTGCTGTGGATGCATGCATTCTCTCTTTCCTCCCCTTTTTTTCCTGGTAGTGGTTTGGATTTTTTGTTCTTTTTTTAACTGTGGTTTATTTCTGGAAAATTTAATTTATAAAATCTGTGCCACATTTCCCTTTATCATCTCATGGTATTTAACGAATTGTATGTGGGTGTAGACATTGGTGTGACTCAGTGCTATTAACTCACAATATTTTCACTGTCTTGGGGTATTTTTCTTACTAAAGAGATCAGTTTTGAAGGAAATGAATATTACAGGAGACACTGAGGATTCGAAGACACGCAAGTGATAAGTAACTAGTCTTCTCTGATAAAGCTTGAAAATTACTCAAAATAGTTAGTCAGAAACCTATTTAAATGACTGTATTTGCTGGGGCTTAGGGTTAGGGTGACCTGACTCTCTTAGTTGGTATTACAGCATCGGGAAGGAGCCTGCTTAGTCTGTACCTGCATCGTGTAAACACCTTGCATTCTTTATTTAAAAAAAAAAAAAACCAAACAAAAAACTGCCTACTCCACCTTACTTTTCAGCATTTTAGAATCTGTCACATTTAAAATCAAATGTCTTATTTACCTCTGGGATTCTAGTTCTTCCTATTTAATCTCTGGATCCAATTGTCTCATGACCTCGGACTCTTAGGAGATGTTTTTTGTCTTGCAGAGTCTTTGCTCTTGCAGGGGGTGAACTTTTGTGCATGAAGTTGTAACTTGGTGATAAAAAAGGGTTCCAAAGAGAAACATAAGAATTCCAGTATTCCTCCAACATTCAGTGCTATTAACAAGTGTGTGGTTTAATGAAATACAGGCCAAGTGCTAAGTACATACCTATAAAACTGTGTTAAGGATTGGTAAAAAAAAGATTATTCTACAAGAAATAATACATCTTTACAAAAGGAGCATTGCATTAGTTAGGAATTGAACTACAGAAAGATAAGATGTTCTAAAGTGTCCTGAGCCCTGAAGTCCACAGAAAATGTCCTTTTTCCTCTGATGAATGAAAACAGTCTCAGCACTGCTCTGCTTTGTAGTGCAGTCATGGCAACACGCGTGCTTGGCACGCAATGCCCTTTTCTTGGTGGTCTCCGTGTCAGGTGCGGCTGCTCTGTCATATAATTCTGATAAACTCTTAGTTGAGGAAACTATAAAGGCTACCTGGAAACCCTGGCACAGTATGAGGTGGCACGGGAGAGACTGTCTGGTGTTTTCAGGAGGTCAGAAATGCTTATTATCCATCTGAGATGCTGCTGTTCTGCACATTAATCTCATCTCGGCATTTCAAAATCTTTAGCGTAAAGCCAGCCTCCCAGCTAGGAGCGGATGTGCTGTAGGTTTCCTGAGTTCACAATACTGTTTTGGACAGATGAGACCTGTGATGTTAACTAGAAGGATCTGGTGATTTTAAAATGCTTACGCACAGGCAGCAAGCAAGAATGAGAAATTTCTGGCTCAGAAGGAAATCTTTAGAAAGCAGTGGATGGGAATACGGATGATTATACTGAAAGCCTTCAAATGCCTTTAAACATCACTTTTGCTATTGGTTCAATAGCTCGATTGATTGTGATTAGTAGTGACCGTATGAGGTGAATATCATGTTATAGGAACGATTTTGTCCGTAACTGTGTTAAAATTACCAATGCTGAGTGGTCTGTTGACCTTAAGGTGTGTGCTAACGGATAGTTTAGTATGGTGAAAGCCATTTTTAGGACTTAGGAACCATGAGGAACACATATCTAGTAGGCTGATTGGGGGTAACGTCGTTGATGAGAAGAGTGAGATAACTTCAGGCCTTCTAAAAATAAATGTTCTACAGTATTTGCTTTATAAATAAGAAAGTACTGCTTATTTTTGGAAGAGCTTTAGGAATAGCCTAAACTTGTCTTAGTGTTCTCTCTTATACTTAAATAGGCAGGTAGGCTCTCAGACTGTGGGGTACTGTAGATGCAGCTTCATGAAGGAGTTCAAAATTGTTCTCCTTCCTCGATACGACCTCTCTTCCAGAGAGAAAGGAGCCGTCCCTGGGACTGTGACTAAAAGTGCATGAGATGACCACGGAGCTTGGAGTGAACGGTTTTTGTGTCTTCTTTTTAAAGCTTAAAAATGCTGCAAATAGAATTTTAATGTTCATTAAATTGTATTGTAGCAAGTTCTGTAATGTTTTTGCTTTCCCTTAGTGCCTGCTGGTTTCATATAATTTTATCTGAACCTTGGCTTTCATTAAAAAAATATAAGCAAGACTGCAAGTCTCATGGCTGCAGAGAAAAGCATAACAAAGCTTTAAATGTGTAGTCCCAAAAGGCTTAGCAGAAGAAGTAAAATTTCAAAATCCCAATCTATTTTTAAGTACCTGAGGATTTTTTTCCTAAAAATTATAATCTTTTTATGATCTGTCATGTGAGATTTGAATGCCTGGATTTAACGGTACTAAGGGAGTATGAAAGGGAGGGAAGAGAGAGGCGACATAAAATCAGAAAACGTGATGGCGGTAACACTGACCACAGTTAGGTAAAAAGAGACAATGTACGTAGGTGATGCACAACTAACCTGTACTGCTTCAAACATCAGTGATCCTAAAAAGTGAAACTGAGATGGAAAAGCTTCACGTAGAAATGTAGTATGTAGCAGTTAATGAAACAGAAGTGAACAAAAATCCGCAGTTATTGATTGAATTTTGTTTTGAATCAAGACAGTGTTTTGAGAAGGTGTCAAAACGTGATTGAAAGATTTTGAAGACGTAATCAAAGGGTTTTTTTCTTTTGTTTTGGGAAAAATTAAGGAAAAAATGGTAAAAAAATGTTCTTGTGGCAATAAAAGTTTGTGAGACTCATCCTTGGTTGTTTGCACAGAGTTTGCAACATTAATGGACACCATCATTAATAGTCTAAACTCTTGCCCGAGCTGCTTCTGGGAAGAAAACCAAAAAAAGTGGTAACATATATCTTCTTACGCAAGAGTATAATGGAAATAGCAGTAGAGGCATACATTTTTGATAGCAGTTAAGCTGGCTAGACAAAGCTTTATAAGCACAACAGTAGAATGTAATGGAAGAGCTTGTGATTGTTTTAGGTGGTTGGACAGAAATGTCCTTTCCATATTGGTAGTCTATCAAAAATGTAAACGACGTCAGGGACTGTTTGGGAGGATGGAGAAGGAAGCAGAGCGCATCTCTGCTGTGTGAAGTCTGTGTTTGTCTTCAGAATCCGTGGGATTATAGAAATCCCCTGGAAAAGGGAAATGGGGATGAAGACAAGCACAAGAGGATGTAAAGGGAGCGATTACTGCTTGTGTCTTACAAGGCAAACTGGGGCTTGCAGGTCGGAAGCAAACAAAAACAAGCAAAAGGAGGTAGTTAACTGTCAAGCTGTGACTTTGCTGGCTTGCCTTTATGGGGATAGAAGAGGAAAGAAAAAATGTATTAGAAATTAAATACCTAGAATGTGCCTCTGGCCCAAGAAGTCCCCAACCTGCAGACTTTTGGAGGCTGGGAGCTTATTTAGGTGAAAGAGAAGGAATTTTTGAACACAAATTTTTTCATTGAAAGAATTCTCACTTGATTAGCTGCGGTGAGAATCTGAGTCATCTAAACAGTAAGAGAAAATAAAGTGAAAAATGGACTTAGTCCTTTATGTAGGGGTGGCTTAGGGGGAAGTTTTACATCTAAAACGATGGGTAAATAGAAAAGCAGTGGCTAAATAATAGAATAGAAAGAGCAATAAAAAAGTAGCTTGCATTATGAATATAAACCTTGAAATCAACAGTAAATTAGGAGTGTTTGTAAAAATGGCAAATACTGATCCTAGATCAAGGAAATAGTCATTGTCTGTGTATTCCCCCTTCCCCCTCCAGAAAAAAAAAAAAAAAAAAAAAAGGAAAAAAGTTTAAAAACAATAATACTTGAAGGAAAGAAAACAGTGTTGGACTCACCCATGAGTTTCTTTGGCTTATGCCTGTGTGTGCCTTGCGAAATCTACTTTTCTGATAATCAAAAGTGTTTGGTTTGCATTGTCTGCTCCAGAATATCATCTTATTCTGAAAGAGATGCGAAGCAGAAGAACATTCCTGGTGGCTGGTGTGGATGAGGATGGTTGTTGAACATGGGTGTAGTAGCCACGTCTGTAGTGCCAAAATGCAAGGACACCTTCTTTTTATCAAATTTAGAAACTAGAGGATTTTCAGTCAGGCCTGGACAGCAGCAACCCTCAAAGACACAAGAGGAGAAATCCACATCTTGCAATTCCAGGGAGACCTCTTTGGGTCATGCCCAGTCATTATTCCCCTATAAAAAAAAGGTTCCAAAATCCCATTGTAAATCCCAGCCAAAGTGTAAAACCGATGAGGTAATTTTTTTCTTTCTTTTTTTTCTACCTTGCGTTTACTGATCTGACAAAAAGCTTTTCCCTCTTTGATTTAACTTGAAACTTGATCCATTAGAGAAGAACTTGGCCGCACAAGTTGGTCTGCGGGTTTGAAGGCAGCTCGGTGGTGGAAAAGTACAAAGAAAAAAATAGTAAAAAGCACCAGCAGGTTTCTAACCCCATGGCTGGTTGTGAGGAACAGTGTCAAAGTAGCAAACATCTGAAGGCAGATGAATAGCTTCATACAGCACGGGGGCACAAGGCAGGTGACTTTTAGCAGAGATGTTGGAATTTGTTGTCATTGTACTGTACTATGAGCAGGGCCTGCTGTAAGATAGACCATCCAAGGACTCCTGTGTGCACGTCACTGTACAGGTGCGGTTTCCAGACAAGCTTGCTCTCACCCGACAGGCCGCTGGGCTGCCCTGGGGAGCGCTGCTGGAATCGTAGTTCTCTGTCAAGCAGTCTTTGGAAGACCGTGTCCTGACCCTTTCACTTGGAAGTGGTTTGAGCCGTCAAACACTGACAAAACAGTCTTTTGGCTCCAGAAAGGTAGTGTGATGTTTGGTGGGACAACTGCTAGATATATAAAACGGTTATTAGACGTGAACTTCCATACTACCTTGCTACAATTTCATAATGTGGGATAACTAATGTTTAGACATACCTGCCAGTCACAGGGCATCAATATGGGCTGGAGACCCCTGTCAAGACTTGTCATCACAAAGAGCTGTTATGAAGCGATTAAAATCCAAAGCAGCTTTCTCCAGAGGTCAAGCTTGTGAGCTCGCTGTTTATTCACATGACTGGCAATGATGTGCAAGCAGAGAGAAGTCACACGAATCAATCCTTAATTACTGCAGAAGCTGAATAAGTGATCTCTGAAAGCATTTTTGTTCAAAAGAGTGTTAAATATACTGCTAGATTTGTTTGCCTTGTGTTAGGAAGTCTTGATTAGGTAGAGAAACTAGATTGCTCCTCGTAATGTGTTCTCCTGCTTAGCCAGTTAGAGGCAATGCAGGCAACAGAAGAAATCAAAGCAGTGCAATGACGTACAGTACTGAAAATGAGATTTTTATATATACCCATACTTTAAAATATTTTCTTATCTGTAGTAAACTGATTTTGAAATTAATTCAATGTCGTCCTCTCCCAAAAATATAAAAAAGCACTCTCTGTCTAGAATGTCTTACACTGATATATGGAACTACGGCTTTGTCTGCCATTCTGTCTACATTGTATATTAGATTTGGGGCCGAGTCTGTGTCTGTCTTCTCCTCACTTCTCAATTTTAAACACCTAGGCCCAGACTGCATCATTCCCTAAATTTGATCTAGAAGCTCTCTGGTCCTTCAGGCTTGAGGTGAGCCGGCTCACTGTGCCAAAACTCAAGCTTGCCAAGCGCCTGAATGACGGCTGGGTCACACCATGCCACGTCTCAGCTGCCAGCAGCCGTGGTTGAACACGTACCGCCAGAGAGCCTTTCTCTTCCATCACCGGGAGGGACCAGCAAACAGCTCTGCTTCCAACTGGAGAGTAATGCTGGTCCATTTGGTGATTATGAGAATGATCAAAGCCTCACTGATTTGCAATAGGAGGCTCCAAGAAACAGATGCTCTCAGAGGGAATCAGTCTTGTTCTGATACATTGGAGTGTAGCATATATTGATATATACGGAGCATAGATCTGATACATTGGGACATAGCTCTGTTTTCGGGGGACTTCACGTGGAGGGAATTCTTCAAGTAAGACTCCTAATGAATTAGTTTGTAGTAGTGCTTGCACTGTAATTAAAACAAGCAGGGAAATAAATAAGGAAGGTGAATCATGACACCAGTCTTCATCTAAGGGGTGGGCATCTTCCCAGTCTCAATGCTGATCTGATGGGCAGATGTGCAGTGACAGACTGTTATGAAGATAACCATGCAGCGCTGGTCTAGCCAGTACTGACCTGGCTACAGGAGCTTAAAGCCTTCCTAGTGCCAGGCTTAGGTCCTGGTACTTGAGAAGCTTTTGCAGGTCATTTTTTTCGCCACAGAGCAGGAAGTTCTCTGTTCTGTACCTCTTTGTAAAGCTGTGATGGTTTCTTTAGGTGCTGATTCAGCGCTACCCCATGTGCGTGCTGTGCCGTGGAATTCCACCTCTGTCAGCTTGAAATAGAAGGGACATCCATTACCCGAGTTTATCCAAACTCTCCTAATGGATCTGGTACTCTTCCCAGGTTTTGTTGATGCCTTACACCCGATTTCTTTCTTTCCTTATTCTTTTTATGATAATTTCCTTGCAGAATTTCTTGCTTCTCTTAGAAGAGGTAGCTCTTAAACGTACCATTTTTGAGGAAGCCTCAATAACTCCCTGTATTTCTGCATACCCATTTCAGTTGCTGTGTGCGACTTTGCGTGTTATCTTTTCCTTTACATTCCCTACTCAGTTTACGTTAACTTTTGTTGTTGAGCCTTGCAGAGATTTAGAACCTGTTGGTTTCTAGCTTATTGTGCTTGTGTCACGAGATGACAAGAAACATTGTTATGCCAAAGCTGAGGCTGATTTTTGTAGCGTCGTTTCCATTTGTAGGAGCAGAATGGTGAATGGAAATACAAATCCATCCGATAAGTAGTTAGTTTCATGCTACTTTTATATGTCGATCTATATCTATCTAGAGCCCTCTATTATCATCAAGGAATGATGATGGTATTTTGAAATAAGAATGTTATGATGTTTTGATAGTCCATAAATGTATGTACTGAGTTGGATCCTGAAAAAAACACAGGCAGACATTGGATTGAGAACTGTATACTCTTGGAGCAGCCATTCCCTTTTTTTTTTATCCTCTCTTCCCACCATCTGAGGAATAGCTGGGGAGAACCACCCTTGGTGTGTCCTTATTCTGCTGAAGAAGTGTGGTTTTCATCGCCAGTAGCGCTGCAGCTGTTTTTCGGCTGTTTCCTAGTGCCTGCTCGCTGTTTGGGGTTGTAACTGGCCAGTCCCTGGCCTCTCCTTAGCCGTAATTCCTGCTGTGGTTTTCTGTAGCCTTAGGTAACTCACGACCTGTAGCAGCAGTGAAGTCGTGGACTCTTGGCCAGATTTTTGTTACTTTTATGAACTGTTAGCTCTCCTTTTTCAAAGGTACAAGGAGGCAGTAAGTATTAGACTAAGTATGCTTAGTCTAATTCTACTACTGTTTGGGGTTTTTTCCGATAACACTTTGTCCTCATAATCTCTTGTTTGTGTGAAAAGGCCATTTCATTCCGTTACACTCGGTCACAGTTATGCACAGTGTCTTGCTGTGTTCAAATGCCTTTTTCAAAAGATAAAAAATATGTATAAAAATTTGCAAAAAGATGCGTTCAGAGAATCAGCTCAAGAGTAAATTGAAGTCTAACTCACAACCTCCATCTTTCTGTCTTTTTTTGACTGTTATGAATTCCTTGCATTTCAGTAAGTGAAATCCTCATTTACTTGGAGAACATCTTTGCTCTAGGTGTTTCCAAAACAATTGAAATGAGCGATTATTAGGAAAAAAACCCCTTAATGCCAACCCAGGACAGTACTGTGTTATGTAATATCCAGCCTGAATTTTGGACTAGCGGGTAGACTTAATTTGGACATCTGAGTATTGGCCTTTTTTAGTACCCTTTAAAGACTTTTTCATACGGTTTAATTTCCATTACTGTTTGTTGATAAATCTGAATGTCAGGAAACTCTAAGAAATCTCTAATTTATTCAAACAATAAAGCTTCTGTTGATTTCAGTCAGACTTAAAACCCATGGAGTTCTGCTGGCTTTGACATTTTACATCAGCTTATTATACATCTGAAATTTTGAGAATAACTGACTTTGTCTCTGTAATGTATTTAGAGGCCTTTTCTATTAAAAAAACCCCTAACAACAACAAAAATTACCAAGCCTGACCCTGCACTTCATACTCCAGCTTAATGGCATGATGAGCAAGGAACTATCAATTTCCATTTATTTTGAAGCCACCACCATGTAATTTCATGTGGTGCAACTTGGAATTCTTTTTTTATATATATATGACAGAAAATCCTAGCATATCAGAAGAACATTTGTGTTCTGAATATGTCTACCAGACAAAAAGAGATGTTACTTGTGTAATAGTGACTGTCAGTTGGAGAAGGCAAGGAACTGTTGTGCCCTGGTCTTTTTTGTGGTGACTTGTTGATAGCCATCTTTTGTATTTCCTCTCAGTTGTCCCTTTCCCAGCTTGACAAGAGCTGGTCCACGCTGCTGTCCTTTCTCTGGAAGCTGCTTTGCTCATCGGCACCTGCAATCCTTCCCCGAGTCTGTCCCTGTGTACGCCGATTCTATTGTTCGCTATTATTTCCACCCATTTACCTGGTACAGACAATGGACATAATGATCTGTAGCTCTCTTTGTCTCTCCAAAGCCTTTAAAAGTGAATTAATATATTTTTCACCTTTCTGTTCTATAACGTAGAAGCATTTTTAAATGAGGGATTACAGGTGGTAATCAACTCTTTCACCAGGAGGTCTTTGCGAAATACTGCCTGTTGTCTGGTTCTGGTGATAGATGATCAACTAAGTATGTTTTGTTTACCCTATAGCCCCTTCTGCCAGCAGTTAGGATAGATCCTTTGAGAAGTCACCCATAAAGAAGGATTCTTGCTTTCCCAGACTTCCCTGTGTCACATGTACGTGCAAAAATTTTATAGTGGGAACCTCTCTTCTGTGGTGTGATTGTCTGTTAGCTCTACAGGCTCCCTGGGAAGCTTTTTTTCCTGTGATGTGTTCGGAAAAAGATTAATAAGCTTTTCTGCAAATATAATTTTGTAGCTTTTAATTGCCCTGCTTTCTTGTGTTTTTATTTGTAAATGAGGAGTGTTCATGAGCCTTTCTGTTTTTCTCCTAGGAGCACTAGTTTGTTTTTATTTTCACATCTGGGCTTTTCTTTTTCCATTCTGTCTTGCTTTGAATAGGCATTGTTAAGCGTGTGATACAAATGCATACCTAGACATTTATAATTTAAACTCATAACCAATAACGTATTTAGTCTGACTGTAGTGGATTCTTTGTATTTAAGGCTACTATAGGGGTGCTCAAGTTCAAAATTATCTTAAGAGATTGATGGTAGCCAGCAATAGAGATGGAAAACCGATTGGTTTTCCTTACTGGCTGGAATTAAGGAGTAAGAGTTTAAATCCTTACTTTTGCTCAAGGGAGCTGTGGAAATTGCAAATTGCATCAAGGGAAATTCTGATTAGATATTGGACAAAAAAATTGCAACGGAGGCGGCGAGGCACAGGTTGCTCTGAGGGGTTGTGAGATCAGCAGCTTGGGATTTAAAACTCATCCAGACATGGTGAGCAGCCTGATTTAACGCTGCCCAATTTAGTGCTGCCTCAGGACCGGGGGGGTATTGGATCAGAGATTCCCTGAGGTGCCTTCCAGCCTACATCACGCTGTGATTCAGATGCATCCTGAGCGATTATTCCTGAAGAGACTAGAGGGCAGGTTGTATTGTAATGCTTGTACAAGACAGTTCAGATAAGTGCCGTGATTTCTGAAGCAGAGGCTTTCTGATCCTTAGATAATATTATCTCGGAGCCAGTTTTCTTGTTGCTACCTGTGCTACAGAGGTAAGAAATGCCACTTCTCTGGAGAGACCGCTATTCAATTTGTGGTCTGGTGTTTCAGTTACAGGTGCACCTTGCCAGCAGGGTATTTGCTTCTTCAAAATAATTTCCTCGAAGGAAGAAGAGAAGAGCAGCTTCTTCACTGCAGCAATGCTCGGTAAAGCTCACGCTGAAATATTTAACAGCTGTTCCAACATAACTCTTTCCACTCTGATGCAGAACTAGACTTTAGCTGTGAATTTTCTGGTCATAGTCTTCAGTATTTCAAATGCTGTTGCCTTATTCCATGTGCCAGTGACTTCTGTGGGTGTTTAGGAATAGCAAGGAGGTCCTGCTCTAGTATGAAGTGTAGTTGGCTCCCTTGATTCCTCAGGGATAATGGATGACTGTGGTAGCCCAGAAAAAGAAATTAGAAGTTGTACAGTGTCTCTTAATTCTCCTTTCCGCTTAAGTAGTGTGAATAAAAGATAAATATGAAATTGCATTCTTCATGGTAAAATGCACTCAGGTAACTGGCCTTGTAACTCTGCTCGCTGCCATCTCCCCATGACGTGAAACTTGTCATTTCCTACCCAGCAGAGAGTCCAGCTGTCAGATGTGTCCCGCACACCAGGAACCTCTGGGTCCCTCGCACTAGGTGTCCTGCACCCCCCTGGTGTAGAAATTATCCTGTCTGTCTGTATTCCACAGAACGCCTTCGTGTAAGCAGTCCTTGTAAAGCTGTAATCGCTGCAGAGCAACCTCTCCCGTCTCTGCCCCAGTGGCGTATATTCCTAAAGGAACGGGGTAGTTGCTCCCTTTCAGCAAATTCGCCAGATGTTTTCAAACATGGGGTAAGAAATGGCTGGAAATTACATGGTTTCCTCCTTCCCAAAGGAATGAGTCAAAGAAGGAGGCGGCCCTTTGCCAAGAGGCTGGGAAGGGGAAGAGATAGGACGAGGGGCAATGGATGCAAGCTAGAGCACAGCAAGTTCCACCTCAACATCAGGAGGAACTTCTTGACTGGGAGGGTTCCAGAGCACTGGAACGGGCTCCCCAGAGAGCTTGCGGAGTCTCCTTCTCTGGAGACTTTCAAGCCCCGCCTGGATGCATTCCTGTGTAACTTGCCCTAGATTCTCTGGTCCTGCTTGGCAGGGGGCTTGGACTCGATGATCTCCAGAGGTCAACATGAGCACACCACAGGGATATGCACTGTACTCCTCTATAGCCCTGTAAATAAGAACTGCTGGAGAAGGAGGGAACGTAGGACCTACATTCAGAGGCAAACAGTGGAAAATGTTTTTTTGGTTTGGTTTTTTTTTTTCCCCCCAGGTGAGGCAAAAGCTGCGTGAGCTTAGACTGTGGTAGGGTTTGTGAGATTGTGGGCCACCCAGCCGTGCTGGCCAGGCACATGGGTGTTGTGTTGCAGCCAGAAACCTGCAGTATTTGGTGTCCAAAGTTGGCATTTCAAAGGCCAAGTTCAGTCTGCTTGTTCGCTCTGGATTTTAGCAATGTCACAAAAGGGCAGGTGACTGTCCTCAAGTGTCTCCAGCTCTGGTCTGACTGTTCAGTTCAATGGTAATACCATGGTAGCTTCTGAGAAACGTGCCATGTCCCCCTCTGCTTAGTTGCACACTTGGGAGTGTGATAGCAGAAGCGATTGATGTGGTGCGGCAACACAATAGTTTGGTAATACTTCTCCCATGTTCGTCTGATGTGACGTTATTTAGGTGAGCTGAAAAGATTACTTGCTTCTCCTGGGGAATGTCCCTATCCTTTTTCTGCGCTAAACGAACAAAACCAAGTTTAAGTCGTCCTGCAAAGACAGATGCAAGGGTTACAAAATGATCCCTGGTTTTCTTTCACACATGTCACCGCTTTCCTTTTGCTTCTCAGTTTCACCCGATGGATTTTGTTTTCCCATTCCATTTTTGAGTACTTGTCGCTTTCTGTTGCCTTGCACAAGATTTCTTTTCCCAGTTTCCTTGTTCCGTACCTGACGCCCATTCCCTGCTCCGGTGCGTTGTTACCAGTTGCATCACTTAGGCCATCTCCACGGTTAGTTCTCTCCAGCTTGTGTTAAGCTGCCTGCTGCCTGGCACGCCGAGCTTGCTTTCTGCTCTACAATTTCAGCTGAATTGCAAATGATTATTTCTCTACTGCGCATTCCTGTGTACGACCAGTCCTGCCAAGGAGACAAGTGGTGTTGCTGGAATGTTTGCGAACATGGCAGCAGAAATGCAAGCAGGTGCACGCTGCAGTGCTCCAACGAGATGTGGAAACTCCCGTAGAAATCACGTTAGAGTCTTCTGTAATTAAACCAAAATGGAGCAAAAGAAAGAATGAGTCTTAAAATTTATCATTTCTTTCCGTCACAGGTTTCGATTAACTCTTTGTGTTTTTATTAGTATTGGAGGACTAAATGATAACTCTGAACAGTTTTGTAACTCTGATTTCCTCCAGGAGATCTGTTCTAATTCCTGATATTAGAAGGTTAGATGAACATACAATACTCCTGTCATGAAGCAGATGGCTCACTTACTTCAGTCAGTCTTAAACTGTGAGTTTTTCTTGTTGAGGGAAATGGATTTGAAGCTCAGCAATCAGTGCTGAGTTGCTAATAGCAGTATTTGAGTTTCCTAAATAATTTCTTAAAATTATTTGTATGTCTAGAGGTGTTACTGTTTGTTTAAATGCTAACAGGCTCTTGGCAGGGGTTACGGTTTGCTGGATATGTCCTTCCTTATCAGTGGAGCCACTGCAGAAGTTGTTGTGTCATTGGAAATTCTCCTGACTGGCACTTCCCCTCCTCATTTGATGTCTCTCTGGAGGTGGGTGGCTCTCAGTCCTCAAAACGTTCTTGGTGCGCAGAATAACAGATTTTATTATGACACGCTATAACGGCAAATGCTATTATGGAATATTTGAAACAAAGGTGTGAAAGAAAATAGAGGACTAGTGTGTTGTGGATGAACTTTTTGGGTAATTGTCCTACTAGCTAATTCTCTCTTCATGTTGGTTTGTTGATTCTGTGTTAATAAAGACACACAGCCACATGCCAGGCTTATGTTGCAATGTTGTGGGAGCAGAGAAAAAGTTAGAGCCCCCTGTTTGGGCTGCTCCTTGTGTGGAGATGTGTGTAGTTGTATCATGCCTGCTTTTGCCACAGCAAAGAGTAAGGAGGTCTTCTAGGAAATCTTTTTTTCAGAGAAAGCATCAAGGTTTTTACAGTTTTTCTATGGCAGGCTAAAGATGGACATGTGATCAAAGTTTTTATTTGCTGATGGTGCAAGAAACTGGGACAAAAACTTTGCAGGTTCAACTAAATAGAGAAGATGCTTCTAAAAAATGAGATATTGAGAAGTTTTTTTATCTCGACCCGCAAGTTATGTTTTTATGCCAAAATTAAATGCTTCAAATGTTTTGAGGATTATCCAGTCTGTTTTCAATATGGAGACCAATTCTGAAAAGAAAATCAGTACTTCTTGTATTTCTAATTTTGATTTAATAGATGTTAATGCTAAATGTTCTCAAATTTCCTTTGGCAAGTGCAAAAAAAAAAAAGGTATTTCATTAATAAAAAGTAGCTAAAGGCTTTCAAAACTAAAAGCTAAATTTTACCTGAATTTTTGAAATAGTTTTTGAATTAGTTTTGGTTTATCCATTTCTATAAATCAGTTAATTGCAATTTCTAGCTTTGTGAACTAAAACCAGCTCATTCAACCGAACCATGAAATACTCAAGCAAATGGATCAAATAACTGTTTTATTTTAAGTAGAAGCAAAAGATGAACAGGAGAAGAAAATCTCTTGCTATAATTTTTCGTGATTGTGCCAGGAGATACTTTGCAGTTGGAATGTCTGCAGGTGTGTGTATGTGTGTAGGCAGGTGGTTGTATGTGGAAGGAACCGTGAGAGAATACAGTCCTGCAACATGTCAATTAGAGGAAAAAACCTGAATCGCTAGTTAGAAAATGCTCTATTGAGAGAAATTAAGGCTTCTTTCTGTAATAAGAGAAAAATGAGTAGACTTTTTGAGTATTCTCTGAGGTCTGCTTTGTCTGCAGGCTTCTACAGTTTTAGTACCATATGCGCAGGAAGGCCATACACGTAATGTTGAGATTTAAATGGGCTGGAGACTCATCAGGGTCAAATGCTCACTTGTAATAATTTTATCTCTTAGGGTGGTATCTAGAGATCCCCATGGAGACAAGTGCTGAGCAAGCCTGTGGTAAAAGGCACTGTGGCAAAATTTGAGTCTTGTCAATACAAGCAAGTAGGAAAACTATTTTTAAATGAGTATGAATCATAAAGCAGATTACGATGGGTATAATACATTGGAAGCATATTGCTGGTTTATGAGGCAGGGCTTTTTTGAGACTTGGAAGAGTAATGCACTAACCAGGGAAGCAGCAGCGAAGTAGCACAACCATGTAGCCACCTAAGAGTTAGCTGTAGTTACACGTGAAATGTGCGTGCTCTTCGGGTCTTTGTGAATAATCAGGAAGTTTTATGGCTATACTAAATTACGTGGTGTGCTTTTTAATGAAATTAGCACCACCTTGTACTGTTTTGGTTTTCTTGTTGTTGTTTGGTTCGGTTTTTTTTCCAGCCTTCCTCTTGCACAGAATTTCTTCTCCTGTGTATTTTTTTTTTTTCCTCCTTCCTGAAGTGAAGTTTTCGTTATGCTATGGATATCTCCTTTTCAGTGGCAGGGCTTCTGAAATACTTGCAGTATTCAGAAATAGTTGAATAATTATTATTGATTGTATTGGGCTTTTTTTCCTTCAAAAAGACTTTGAGAACCTCAGGAGTCTCCAGGACCATGAATTTCCGTTTGCCATCACTATAAGCAGTGACTTGTAGAACAGCAAGCTCCATCTGAGTGGTGGTTAGTGCTTTTACCCAGCTGTTGATTTTGAGAGACTGTTCCAAAAACATATTCCTCCTGATGAGTAAAAATCTATTTTTAATTTCATTCTAGATTTATTCAGTGTAATAAGTTTTAGTGGAGCCAACACGGTGTGCTTTCTGTCATGGGCGAGCAATGAAATTACCAACTGTGGTTGCTTTGCCCTCATTTGTGTTGTTCAGACCCAATATCGAGCTTGCAGCTATAAAAGGCCTTCCTATAGTCTATGTACATATAAGTACATCCCCTTTAATTTGGAAGGTGTTTGCGCGTAGGGCTATTTGGTCCTTGGATAATGGGTTTGAAACGCTTACGAATACGAGATTAGCAAATAAGCAATTTGGTATTTTGTGAACACTAAAGGAATACTATTACAATGCTACCAAAATTAAGTGCTTTGTGAGTACGTGCAGTGTTGTAGGGTATCATTTTATTTTGAATCATGCTTAGAATGTTCTAAATTTGCTGCAATCACATATGAGGGAGGGTTTGAGTACACACCAAGTAAAATTTCTCTCGTTGAGTGATTGCCTCAACTTCTGAAGCCAAAAAGCCCTCATGAAACGTGGTCATTCATCCTTCAACAGATACTGTTTATTTGAAGAATGAGAGCACATGAAAGGGGACGTTGTTTTGGAAAATGCAGTATTTGTTGACTGTTGAACCTTTGTATTATGATTTTAGACTGTTAAATAGTTCTTAATGTCTTAAAATAGGTAGTCTGTGGAATATTTATAAACCAAATGAGGAGGGAAAAACAAGCTTTACTGTCGTCCTTCATGTTGACTATTTGGTAAAAGTTCCAGATATATTTAATGCAGAAGATACAGTGAAATCAGTGGAAGTTGTCTGGTCTTCAGTAAAGTAACTCTGACTGTGCCACTCTGACTGTGATACCCAGGGATTGTTACAGACCTCTGCACTGAAGCCTTTGAAGATCAAAAGGCTCTTAATTACTCAACTTGTGCACGTAATATTCAATGTGTCAACACAAAATCCAAAGCAAAGCTAATAATGTTTTGAGATTGATGCTAGGCTGAGATATCTTCGTTTTATCTGATCTCTCTCCAAATCTTTGGAGTGGAAACAAGATTGTTAAATGTTTAATTTGACATTTTGAAAACAGTACTATTAAAAGAAAGATGCATATTATGATCCAGTTGTGAGAAACTGAGTTTTAACGGAATTGCGAAGAACGTGAAAATGATTAGCAAATGTCATTACAGTATCACAGCTCTTATGCGGTTACCCAGTAAGTAGTAAAGTTTTCATGGTTGCATTGTACTTATTTTTAATTTTAAAAATCACCAAAAATCTTCAGAAAGCAACTGGCTTGTTTCAAGGCCAGAGACTGACATATATCTGAGCAGAATCCAATAAAACAAGTAAGAAACAAGGATTTATTTTTTAAGACAGAAAGCGTGGACTCCATTAACATTCTGAGGTGGAATAATGCTGTGAGATTTTCCCCAGAGGAGGCTGATTGTTGCCATTAATTTGATTTAACGGGAGCGCCATGGAATGTCCCCTTACTTTCATGACAGACTGAGTGATGGCTTCTTCCTGGTAGCAGATAGTTTACTATGTTTCCTTTAACTTTAGGCTTATTCCTTCATTTCTAATGAAAAAAAAAAAGGAGAGAGATGTCTGATAATCACTGAACTTCCTCAGAGCAGATTGAACTCATAGTTCAGAGAAGCTTACTTTACTGTTGAGCTCCTGCTATCTTGGACCTTGTTGCACATGAATAGGAGTTTGTAGGGCTGGAGAGCATGAAGAATTTCTACCTACAGACTTGCTGTTGCATTTCATCATTTAAAAAAAAAAAAAAAATGAAGCCAAGGTAGGAACAGGTAACAAGCCATGTTGGATAAGGATTCCTGGGGTTTGCAGTTTGTAGGATACTGAAGCGTGCTAAAAGGACAGCTGGGCTCTTACCTCTCATCCTCCAGGCTGGTTTTGGTGCAGCATGTCTCTGAAGGAGAGAATACTTTTCCCTCTCTATTTCTTGTGCGCCTGTAATCATATTGGCACATCTGTTTCAAACATGCGGAAGGCTCCCCTGGGCATGCAGGTCGTAAGAATTTTTGGACTGCTTTTTCAAGAGGTGCTTTGGAAAGCAAAATAGGATCGATTTGCGGAGCGCTAGAACACAACGGTGATGCACTCTGGCAGTGGTGAAATGCCAAATGTGCTGAGAAAAGTTTAAAAGCTGGCTAACGTGGGTTACTGTAACTGCTTGGTGGTAGGATCCAATATAATGCATAGATCAGTGATGCAATAAGTGGTTTCTGTTCATTTTTCATTTTGAATTGTAGAAAAGCAGCCCGTGTGTGTTTCTGTGGAGAGAGGGTCTGTAGAACAGCGTATTTATCCACAAAGTCCGAGCACCTTTAAAAGAAATACCGCCGGGTGTGCTCAGCAGCAGGCTTTGGACACACAGGGAAGGTTGTCATTAATGGAAGCTTTCCCTGGGTTCTCTGTCTGCTGCCTCTGCGTGAAGCCAATTGAAGCTTAGCCGAGAAAGGTCACGTTAAGTGGAGCTGGAGATAGCCTTTTTGATTCATCGGTTGCTCAGGAATTGGACATGCCTGCTGCGAGACGCTGCAGGTGGCCCTGTCTGTGCCGCTGGGTCCAATACACTAATGGTGTAATGGCTCTTCAGGGCAGCCTGCCAATGGAGTGGGGACGGCGATTGCAGATTCTGTAGGTGTTTGTATGTAAACTGCTGCAGCTTCTAGTACATGTATGAACCACAGAAGATTGGGTAGCGGGAGGAATTTTACAGTTTAAAAATGCAAAACGTATTCCTACGTATAGATTATTTTAAATTATTTTTCCCTGTGGAGAAGAGAAGTTAATCACTAAAGTCCAAGTCACATACACCCTGTAGCTGCATGCCTGGAAGCATGAAACTCAGCACTGGAGGT